>ML306510.1:0-38546 GCA_005239505.1 Nicotiana paniculata | reverse complement strand
TATATATATATATATATATATATATATATATAATATATGGATTGCCCAAAACCCTGTGAAATACAGGTTACAATGTCACGACCCGAAATTTCCACCTTCGGGACCGTGATGACGCTTAACATTTCACTTGCTAGTCAAGCCAACGTTAAAGAATCATTAAGCCAATTTTTATGCATTTCGGTAAATAAGGTCAAATAAGCTAAAACGAAATAAAACGAGTGCGGAATAATATAAATGCCATAATATCTGCTACATTTAGGATTTGGAGTCACAACTCACGAGCTACTATGATTTACTACAAATAGGGTCTTAAAGAAAATGCATTGTTCTGAAAGAAAAGAAACAGTAAATTAATGTGATTAAGAAGAGACTCCAGGGTCTGCGGATGCCGGCAGATTGATAAGTAGGGATTTTAACCTATTATTTACTCTCTTTTACTTGTGTTTTAGGCCAAAAATGCTTGAAGGTATTCTCGAAAACTAATGAAATATGCTTGCTTGCAGGGATTGTTCAAAATGACCCAAAGGAATCAAAAGTTGAACAAAAATCAAGTCTGGACAAAGAGGCCTGCAGTGCAGACCGCACAAATATTGTGCGGCTGCGATAAAAAATATGTGGTCCGCAAGAGGGAGATTCAGAGAGTGCAATTTTGGGCCATATGATGAGCGGAGACCGCACCAGAATTGTGCAGCCGTGAAAGTCCCTGTTGTTGATACCCAATTTTTCCCCATAATATTTTCAAAATGCATATATACTTCCAAAACTATGCATTAATATCAATAATATTTTCTCATAATTTCTGCATTTTTGAGGATTTCTAATTAATTTATTCCAGTATTTTATTATTTATAATAATCATTAACTGCACTACAAATAATTTTATAACAATTTTACGATTTACTTTTGCTATTTATATTAACACTAAGCCTAATTATTTCACAAATGGCCACATTTATATTTTTGGATTACAATTGCAGTAACTTTGCAATTGTAGCTCATTTATGCATTATTACATTACTTTACCAGAAAATAGTCTGTCGCATTTTTAAAATATTGAGTAATTATTTTAAAACATCTATGCATGAAAACCATTTTTATAATCTGTTAATTATTTTTATAAATCATTTTTATCAATTAATTGGGTATTTAACAAATAGCCCTTTTAATTTCTTTAACTTTTAGGACCTAACCCTTTAAATACCAGCCCAAACCCCTTAATAATACCAGCCCAATTCACCTTAAACCCAATCTGCACCTACCCGACCCAAAACCCCATCAAATCGTGGCCGTTGATCTTTTAGATCAACGGTCCACATTAAACCTTACAATATTAATCTCTAAACCAACCCTAAGCCCCTCTCATTCTCTCATTCCCCTGTCATTGGTTTCCCTAACCTCTCCAATTCTCTCTCGACCTACCCCTAACCCTAATCGCCGTCACCGACGAAAAGCTCCTATATGGAGATTCTGAGTATTCTCCGACCATTACCAACTGTTTATGCTTCCTGGCTATTCGATTACATGGATCTTTGAGAAAATCTCATGGAGATTCAACCTGTTCTTGCCTGAAACTTGTTTACTGGCCTGTCTAGGGCCATTCTCGTTTGTGAGTACTGATTTCCTCCTATATTTAGTTCGAATCTATGGCTTTTGACCAAGTTTCTCTCATCTATGTTGTTTTTGGAAAAACTCTAGTTCTACGACTACTTGAATCTGTTCAGATCTTTGTAGATCTGATACGATTCGAGTGTTATTTGGTAATTTCTCTAAAAAAATTTCTGTTTTGGTTAACTATTTCGATTCCACTTACTTTTTTTTTGAAATTAGGGTTCATCCCGAGTCTCTTCAAAAGGGTTTTCTAAATTTCAAGTGTTTAATCTAATTATTTATTTACATGTTTGATTTATATTCGTATGTATGCCTAAACCCTAATTGTTGCTGTTTGTGACATTGATTTCTTCCATTTTCCCTGTTATTATGTTTAATTATGTGAACTAGTTACATTGACTGATTCTATTTAGGTTTCGAACGATTCTTTCCTGTTAAAATCAGTATTTTTTGGGATTCTTACCTATTTTCTTATTTGTGACTTTTATTAGTAATACTTGCCTTATTTGGATTATCAATCTGATTTAAGGGGCTTGATTGACTCCTATATGCTATAGGACTGATTTACTGCCTTATTTAAGCCCTAATTTTGTACTGTTAATTGACTCCCATATCCTAAGGGGTCTTTCCCATATCTTCCGTATGATTGATTGATTAAATCCCCCAATTAACCGGTTGATTTATTTGAGTTACCCTGCTTATGAATTCTTAATCATTATTGCCTTATTTTTTTACCTTACTAAGTGTTATATATACTCTCATTACTGATTCTTCAAGACACACGAATAAGTTCAAACATACACACACACAAAACTTCACTCTCATCTCTCTCTCTGCTACTTGTTTTCATTGCTTGTATAGCCGGCTGAAAGCCAATGCTAGACTATTGAATCCTGCCTACTTTACCTTCTGTTTTGGTTTCCTTAACTAGTATGTTTCTACTCCTAATGTCGTTCATTATACTATGAAGTTCAAATCTGTGTGCTCTATGTTGCTGTACTTCTATTAAACCCATGTCTCTTATGTACTAGTTAACTACTATGTATTTAGTTTATATATTTTCCAGTTACTGCCTTAATCAACATGTTTACTCCTGTTTAAGTTTCTCTCTTCCTTTTTATTGCTTTAATCAACATATTTACTCTTGTTTAGGTTTCACTCTAATCAACATGTTTATTTCTGTGTTCAAATTCCAGTCTTTCTTGTTTATTACTACATGTTTACTTCTGTGTTTAAGGTTCAATCTTCCATGTCTATTGCCTTAAGCCAGCATGCTTACTTTGATGTCTCAGACTCCTATTTTTCTGTCTAATTGACTTCAATTGATATGATCAATTCTGTGTAGTTAAAATCGAACGCAAGGAAGAAGAGTGGGTTCCCCTAAGTAGTTGGAGGCGTCTTCTTTGAACTCAAAAACAATTTCACTTGAATTCTTCCTGTGAGTGAATCCTATCAACTAAACTCTTCCGAAATTGCGTAAGTAAAGAGAAAGAGATTCGCTCCTTCTGTTTCTGACAGGTCATCAATTTGGAACTGGAATTATCCATAGCAGATCCGAAAGCTTTAGTATTTGCCAGAGAACGATGGCCAGCTACCACGTCCTCTCTGTGAATTGATTAGCATGACTGCTCTTATATTAAACTTCTATGTTTCCCTGTCTATTGCTTGAGTCAGTATGCTTACTTCCATAGTTATGTATGACTGGTGAACTTAGGTGTTCCCTGTTTAAGACCCTAACTCAGCATGTCCTGGTAAATATTATACCCCTGCCTGCCCTATGCTTCTACTGACTAGCATGCTTCCCTAACACCCTGTTTCTATGTGTTGTTGATTCAAGATTCTTGTGTTCCCAACCCCTGCTCCCTTTTTGTGTAATTGTTTTTCTCAGCAAGCTATATGCTCACCTAAGTTTGACTAATGAACTGAGTTGAGTCTGGGCAATATGAAGTTTTGTGTGAAACCTTGTGACTGTGTTTCCTACTTGCTGTTGTTTGCTGAACCTTTTCTAGAATATTTCTAAGCTGTTTTTCACTCCTAATATGTTTTCACTTCTAAACCATTTCCACTCCCAAACTATTTTCACTTCTAAACTATTTTCACTTATAAACTATTTTCACTTTAAAACTATTTTCACTTCTAAATTGGTTTCACTTCTGATATGTTTTCTTAAAATTATTCATACTCTTTCAAGCACGCCCACTCCTACTCTTATAATACATAGGATTCTGCTCCCCTAGTGTGTGTACTGCCTAGGAATCCATGAGATTCCTCTGAACTTTGGCAAACTGGGGCTGGCCCTTCCACACTACACAAAAATGACTTCTCTTTAAAAGGGTCTTGGTGTGAGCATTTCCCGGTGTCCCTGAGGCCCTTGGGAACTTTGACACACCAGGATACTCTTTATTGGACACTATGAGATATGGTACTTTGGACTGTTTGAAGGCCTGGTTTGCCAAGTTCACTTTGGGCCTATCCAGGCTCCCTATAGTATAACATTACTTATTTTTGTAATTCATTTATGATATGTAATAATAATTCTTGTAAAAAGATATCGGGGATATTAGTAAAAAAGGGGAGGGATTTTCATATAATTTTTGTGGGGCAATTGGGTAGAAATCATGCTCTTAGAATTACTATGACTATTTGCTTGCATTAGGAATCATGCTCTTAGGATCATTTGTGCATTAGAAAACATGTTCATAGGCATCATACCATTTGTTCTAAAACTTCTGCTTTCTAAACTTCTGCATACATCATGTTTGCTTAAGAATCCTGTCACTAGGGTGCTATTAACCCTGTCTAAAAATCATGATCATTCTCTCATGTGCATTAGAAGCCATGCTTTAGGTATTTTATCGCACTTGCCCAAATACCATGCCTATATCGCATAAAATCAATAGCAACCATGTCTATAAGAGTAAGTTTAAAAGCAGTCCCAACACCTAGATAACATGTTTATAGAGCTAAATATATAAAATCAGTTATGTAATGTTCAACACCTAGACAACATGCCTATAGGACATAATGAACGAACTGCCTGTTTAAAACCATTTATTAGTCTATTATGACCCTGATTGACAACTAGATATCTTGTTTATAGGACATCTCAGATCCACACCTAGGCAAGCCTTCAAGATAATCAAACTCTTGCAAAATGGTAAAACTGTGCTTTGTTTAATTACTTGTGAACTGCCCAGATTCAGCAACCCCTAGATCAGTAGGCAAACTGATTAGGTCTCCAATTCTTTGCTTTAACAAGATGCAACATATATTCTATTTGTCATGCTCACCTAAATATCCTGCTTTAGAACTCTTAAAGTATCTGAAATACTATTGTCTGAGACGTGCAATTGACTGCTTATTTGTGGAGGTAAATGTGAGCCCCCTTAATTGTTCCTTTACCTGACAGTCCTACTTGTTTAAAATTGTCTCTTAGATTTTCTCCTTTTAATCACTTTAGGAGAGTCTAGAACTGCCTTAATTAGAGGTACTAAACACCTTCCAGGGCCATAATACAGGGACGGGTAATGCACGCATAGAGTACGTTTAATTAGAATCACTTACATAACCACTAAGGGGAGGGTAGTTGGGTAGTAAGGGATATGATGACCTGTGCGCTAATGCCACATGTAACCCCTTTAATTGAGGAAGTTTTACTGGGTATTTCACAGAAGTGATCCTATAGGCTAATAAACTTAGGATCCATTTATTCCCATTTTTTGTAATCCATATGTGTGCTTAAACTGCTTTACTTTCTTAATGACTAATTCACCAAAAAATGAGTTTGGACGGGACCCACCGTTGTGGACCTCGAGGGGTGCCTAACACCTTCCTCTCAAAGTAATTTCAAGCCCTTACCCAATCCCTGGTAATGTAAAC
Source organism: Nicotiana paniculata (assembly GCA_005239505.1). Lineage (NCBI taxonomy): Eukaryota > Viridiplantae > Streptophyta > Magnoliopsida > Solanales > Solanaceae > Nicotiana > Nicotiana paniculata. Next base: position 33,059 of record ML306510.1, on the reverse strand, counting down.
CGGTTTCATGAGTTACTTGCATTAGGTGCCCTAACGCACCTTAAATCCGTTAGGTGGATACTCTTCAATTTCCATACCCCTTTCCCAAAAGGAAACGAGTTTTCCCAAAGCATGTGGAAACCCGAACTCCAGAAAAGGCAAAAAGGGGGCACGGCAGCATGGCGACTCCCCTGATTTTAGGCTTTTACCATAACAAACTTGCTTTTTGTAAATTAGTCTTAAGCATGCTTCTTTTTTGTTAATACGTGTGCACCTTTTCCTTTTCCCCTTATGTGAATTTAATTGCCCGTTTTGAGCATTTATGATTTCCTTTACTGCAGAAACTGACGTATTTCTTTATTTTCCTTTCTTAAACGTCTTTCAATGATTAAATACCGAATTTATTATTTTCCTAATGTTCAAATACGTGACAACATGCTACTTACTGCTGCATAAATCATGCTCAACATCATATTCCACTCGTGCGTAATCAATCCTATAACAACGCTTGGTGAGTGGTTGCGCTCTTCCTATATATCACCCTTTAAATTCGGAAAGGCTTATTGCGGTAAAACTAGTCGATCAATGGTGCAATCGACGGTTCCGTGCCTTTACCCCTTAAGTTGTCCGCTTGAGGGTACCGGTCTAGACCCTCATAGCAACCTTACTCTGATTATAACTGCACATGCATCATGGTCAAACCTGGACGGGTTAATATGTTGTCCACATAATAACCCTTTAAGACAAACCTTATCCAAAAGTCCACTAGGGGTTCCATAATCCCAACAGACGCAACCACGTTTTGTGCATTAATTTTGGAGAACTAAATGCCAATATGCTAATCATGGATATATAAATAGTCTAATATGGAGAGGTCAAGGGTCTAACCTTATTTGTTTTGCAGAAAATGAGGCACGAGGTCCCTAGGTTCGGCATGGTCCGTAGTATACCACCACTTCTACTATATTGGTGGGAAGATCTTTCCTCAAGTGACAAAAAACATGTGAAGAAGGTCCTGGGAAATTTACCTTCTCTATTAGACATCCAACCAAATAACATGTTGATAGAAGCTGCAACCATGTTCTGGGATCGTGAAACATTAGTGTTTCGCTTCGGGGATATAGAAATGACCCCGCTCCTAGAAGAAATCGGGGGATTTGCTGGGCTACCCTGGGACAGCCCTGGGCTATTAGCACCGGAAGATCGCACTGGTAGGGGATTTGTAAAAATGATGGATTTGAAAAAGAACGCCGATTTGGAGTGCTTAAGAAATTTAATATACTATTTGACTACATGTATGAGAGATACGGTCATAGCAAGTCCTACCGTATTTTCCATGATGATTTTTCCATCACTTACTAGGGTCATATTCACCTTAGAGTTTTCGTGTTCATTGTTTGCTTTTTGGGTATGATTGTATTCCCAACGAAAGGGGAAAGAATTCACACTAGACTGGATATGGTCACCAAGACTCTAATGGAAGGAATCGAGGGACAGACATACACTATAGTCCATATGATTATAGCTGATATTTACCGGGCCTTGGACCACTGCCAGAAAGGGTCCAAATATTTCGAGGGCTGCAATTTGCTGCTGTAGTTGTGGTTAATGGAGAATCTCCAAAAAGGTCAATATCGCCAAGAGTTTCCACGAAGGGCGTGGAATGACCATATTGTCTCCCATCACCCTAAACAGATGACTTATATTCTGGACAGGTTTGCTCAACCAGAGAGTGCTAAGGAATGGGTGGAGTTCTTCGACAATTTGACTGAGGATCAGGTTCAGTGGATGATTGATTGGTTCCCTACTGACGAGTTCATCATCAGGTCAAGGGATTCTCCTCACTTACTGTTGATTGGGTTAAGGGGAATATACCCTTATGTTCCCATCAGGGTCATGAGGCAGGCAGGCAGGAAGTAGATCATACCACGGGTCACAAGGATAATATTTTCGGGAAGATATTCAGGATGATGTCATCCCTTACAAGTGTCAAGCTCAGCATATGTGGAACTCAAAGATTATTGTGAAGAAGGACACCTTCGAGCCAAACAGGTATCATGCGGGACATGCACCCTTTTACCCGACATGGTTGGAGGACAACTTAGTTAGGAAAGTTGAGCCAGGAATTGGTCGGGGAAACAGGGTCATAGATGAAGAAGAAGAAACCCAAGTAAAATACAACAAGTTTCACAAGAGGATTCATGACTCTGAGGCCGAACATCAGGAGATACACGAGACAGATAAGAGATTAATCAAGGAATGGAGGGAAATGGCTATCACCTCCAATGAAAGGGTAGAATATCTGGAGCAGGGCTTGATGGAGCTGGGATAAAAGACAAGTAAAAGAATCATCGACTGCCAGAATGCTGAAGGAGGTGAGGGAGGACATCTAGCAAGAGTATACCTGTTGTTGGGCATGCGCAAACTGGGGGACCTGATTGATGGAGTCAGAAAGATCAAGCTTGGGGAAGGTCCTTCTAGGACCAAGTAGATTAGGTTTATTTGCTTCTCCAAATGTAATAAGGCCAAGTGCCAGTAGTGACTTATCTTTTATTATCCTAGTGTCATTTTGGGATTCGTTTATTTTTTATATTAATGAAATGAGGCATTTATTGGCATCTAAGTTCTCCAAAACAACTTGTCGCTAGGCCTATCTCGGTCACAACGAGGCTCCCAAAATAAGACGCAAATTTACATTCCGCAATATGTGTTTAAATATTGCAAATATTCTTTTCAAAACTCTTACTGACTTGGCTACCTTTTATTTTTATTTCTTTCTTTTGATTATTCCCATTCCCTAAAGGTTGGTTCATGCATACTGGCATCATCAGCTTATCATACTAGATCCAGGGGCCCTCCACCTTCCACTCCTCCAAGTTCACCAAAAGGCAAAGGGAAAGAAAATATGGATGATTTGAACGGCACCAGAAAAGACAAAAACACACTTGTTGAACATGCAGAAGCTTTTGATGACCGAGGTACTCAGGCCCCAAATGATGTGGTATCACATCCTGAGTAGAAAATACTAGAACTCCAGGGTGAGCTCGAGCAGGTTTGGAGGTTAGCAAATCTATCCCTCAAACTCCACTCAGCCCATATCCTATACACCAGAATCCACTGAGAAGGACCTGCTCATTAAAAACCTGGCTGAAGAGCTCAAGAAGTTGACAAGTCGGGTTCAAGGCGTCGAAGGAGGAAAAGGGTAGAAGGTCTGAACTATGAAGAACTATGCATATAGCCAGATGTAGAACTGTCAGAGAGTTACAAACCTCCCATGTTTGAAATTGTGATGAATTTGGTGATCCCAAGGTTCATCTGCGGACTTATTGTGACAAGCATGTAGGGGTTGGAAAAGATGAAAGGATCCGAATGAAGCTTTTCATGAGAAGTCTTACAGGAGATGCTTTATCTTGGTACATCATCCAGGATCCTAAGAAGTGGGACAACTGGGTGAGTGTCGCATCTGACTTCATGGACAGATTCAAGTTTAACACAGAGAATGCACTGGATGTCTTCTACATTCACAACTTAAAGAAGAAGCCCACTGAGACCTTCCACGAGTATGCCACTCGTTGGAGGTCAGAAGCAGCCAAAGTCAGGCCAACATTGGATGAGGAACAAATGAACAAGTTCTTCATCAGAGCACAAGATCCGCAAATCTATGAAAGATTGATAGTTATTAAAAACCATAAATTCTCCGATATCATCAAACTCGGAGAAAGGATTTAAGAGGGAATTAAAAGAAGTATGGTGAAAATCTTTGAGGAATTGTAGGCCACAAACAAAGCATTGCAGTTAGGAGGTATATCGAAGAAGAAAGATGCGAGAACAGTAATGGTCGCCCAAGGACTCAAAACTCCACTTGTATATCAAACCTCCCCACTTACATACCAAGCACCTCCATCCACATATCAACCATCACCTCTCAGATATTCCCAGCCAGCCACTGCTTATCATACATATAATTCCCAACCCTCTCACTTTCAGTCACATCCAACTCGTCCAAGCTACCCAAAACCTCGACCTAACTTTGACCGCAAACCACCTAAACAATACACTGCCATTGCCGAACCCATTGACCAGCGGTATGAAAGGCTGAAGGCTGCTGGTTACATCACTCCTATCCCTGCTGTGACCGTGGAGAATTCATCCCAATAGGTGAACCCAAATAAGACCTGTGCATTTCATTCTGGCATGAAAAGGCACACCATTAACGAGTGCCGAACACTGAAGGATAAGATCCAGACCTTGATTGATAATAAGGTCATTCAGGCCAAAGAAGCTACACCTAACGTCCATAACAACCCCCTCCCAGATCATAGGGGTGAAGGTATCAATGTGATAGAGACCGATGAGGAATGGTATCCCGATAGATCAATTGGACTTATCAAAGACGGTGACGATCCTAAGAAACCCGCAGTCACACTCAATCCTATTATAGTACAAATATAGCCGCCAGTGGAGGTTGAGGTAGCTGCATCAGTTCCATTTGAAGTTGAGATAGCACCCCCCCTCCCGCAGCTGCGCCTGTTCCATTTGAAGTGGAAGTAGCCACACCTTTCACAGTGACAGTATCAACCACACCGCCTTTCGACACCAAGGTGCTGCACAAGGAATGACTAGAACAGGAAGAGTCTATACACCAGAGCATTTCGGAGATTTCAGTAGGCAAGCCTCTAACATACCGCCTGTCACATCTCGCGTTTTCGTACGTTAAAAGTTTCGTCTTCGGTTAACCGACGTGAACTCGGGATGAAATCATTTTGACGTTAACATATTTACGTTTTAACAAAAAAAATAAAAATAAAATAGTAAGTGTTATGAAGGATAAAAGGGTACACGGATTAAAGAAAATGGGTTTCGTTGAAAGTGGACAATTTGGAATAAAATATGGGTCGAGCGATAATACCCGATAATTATGAATTAGTACCATGCAAGGTACAATATGACCACAGTAGTATAATGTATAAAATATACTAAAAATGAGTAGTATTTTCAGGTAATTTGAGATAATTTTTAATTACGTAGGTAATTGGTTAATTATCAGGTAACGGGTCATTACCTAGTTAATTAATAATCTTGGGATAAAATTAAACCCCTCCCCCAATGTGGAAATCACCCATTTTTACATGTAATGACTAAGTATTAAAGTTGAAAGGTGTCACACTTTGAGAAAGAAGTGTGACACCAAGCTAGACATGTGGGGCCCACATAATAATTAAGCATGACTTTCCAAATTCACAATTTATCTTCAATTCTCTTAAAACAAGAACATAATAATGTTATGGCTATGAAAGTTTATCCAAGATTCAACATACTTTCTAGTCATCTCTATTCTCTTAAGAAAAGAGTTCAACCAAATATCATTTTCCAGAAGAAAAAAAACCCAAATGTTATTGCTAAATTCTTAGGGAAAAGCTTCAGCCAAGATTATCTTTGCATAGCAACATTATTACTTCGGGTATTTCGTACGAATTGTTCCCTATTTCGTTCTCGTTATTACATGTTTTGTTGCAATTGATGTGCGTTAGAAGGATTTTCTAGAGGATCGGCTCAGGTATGTTAAGGCTATCCCTTCTTTCTTTTGGCATGGTCCAAATTATACTGAAGAAACGAGAAAATACACAGTTTCTATAAATTACTCTATTCATAGAAATAGCAGGGGTGTCTATATTCTTGATTCCCCATGAGAATTATTATTATTTTCTGTTCATGGGTCTCAGAATAATACGCAGTTGGAAAAGTTTATCCGGAAGGAATATTGAGATTATTACATACTTTTCATGCATTTCATACATGTGCATTGACCCATGACCAGATGGCGTTATATACGCGTATATATGTAAATATATGTATATGGGATATGGGAAAAGGTTACGGCGTTATATACGCACCACCACCTGATCAGCTGGTATATGATGATGATGTTGCCCACAGTGGTTGAAATATGATTCAAACGACATTATATATGTGTATATATGTATGTATATTCAAACAAAATTATATACTCGTATATATGTATGTATATCTATATGTATATGGGATATGGAAAAGGTTATGGCATTATATACGCACCACCATCAGCTGGTATACGATGATGATTTTGCCCACAGTGGCTGATATGATATGATGGGATGCTCTCAAAGGCTGATGATATTAAGAAACATATACCTATGCACGACATGACATTCATACGCATATGCATGATGCTAAAAGTGATTTATTATTACAGAGTTATCCAGACATACAGGTTGAGTCAATTACTCTATATCTCTTCCATGTCTCTTATGTATTTGTTTATGTGCCTTACATACTCAGTAAGTTATTTAACTGACGTCCCTTTTTCCTGGGGACGCTGCGTTTCATGCCCGCAGGTGCAGGTAGGCGAACTGACGGTCCCCCTTTTTAAGATCCCTGATCAGCGAGAGTAGGAGTGCTCCTCTTGATCCGGAGCTACTTTTGATTTTGGTACGATACGTTTGTATATAGATATATATGGGTATGACGTGGCTTAGGCCCGTCTTTATACAGTCATATTTCTAATAAAGTTCTGTAGACAATATGTCTAGTTGGATAGTATGTGACCTTGCCGGCTTCCAGTTTTGAGATGTATAGTTGTCTATAGCATCCTTGTCGGCTCGTCCTACGTATATTTTACGTATATGTATATATGCCTTTTTGTGCAGATTTCCTTCATGTATAATGTTCTCGTAATTCAGCAGATGTTATTCAGGTTCAAATTTTAGACGCATGTTTAGGGGTGTTTGACAGGTAGGACTCAGGCACCCGTCGCAGCCCATCAGTTTGGGTCATGACAGAAGTGGTATCAGAGAAGTTCTGTCCTAGGGTTGTATACAAACCATGTCTAGTAGAGTCTTGTTTATGGGTGTGTCGTGCACCACACTTATAAACAGGAGGCTACATGACATACAGGATGTTATCCTCTCTTTTTATCTCAGATCGTGCAATACAATAATTCATGTTCCTAACGATACGTCATATTGTCAGCAATGCCCCCAAAGAGTACGGCCGCCCAGAAGGGAAAGTCCGTGGCTGGTGAGACTAATAGTCGAGCGCCACTCGGGGAGAATATCATGGTGAGGTTCCATCTCAGACTTCACATACCACGCCTTTTCTAGAAGAGCTCCGAAGGGAATCGACTTCAGTGCCCGCCCCTCTACATTCAACACCTCAGCCGGATGCGCCGGGTCAGGAGATGAGAGATGCTGTTCAGTTATTGACCTGATTAGTAGCAGCACAAGCTCGACATCAGGAAATAGGTATCGATCATGCAGATAGGTCTGTGAGCGCGAGGGTTCATGACTTTATTAATTTAGACCCTCCGGTATTCACTGGAGCAGACCCGAATCAGGACCCTCAGGTATTTATTGATAGAGTGCAGAGGACGTTACGGGTAATGAAGGCCACTGCGACTGAGTCAGTTGAGCTAGCTTCCTATAGACTCTGAAAGGTCGCAGTTAATTGGTACGAGTCTTGGGAATTGTCCAGAGGTGAGAATACCCCTCCAGCGGTAAGGTAGGAGTTTACAGAAGCTTTTCTTCGTCATTATCTGCCACCAGAGCTTAGGCGAGCCAGAGTTGATAGGTTCTTGACCCTTCGGCAGGGAAACATGAGTGTTCAGGAGTAGAGTCTTTAGTTTGATTCGTTGGCTAGGTATGCTCCCACTATTGTTTCTAAGATGGAGGATCGGGTTCATCAGTTCGTGATGGCATTAGAGACTCACTTTCTTAACGATTGTATGTCGGTTTTACTTCATCCAGACATGGATATTTCTCGTATGCAGGCATACGCTCAGGGCGTAGAGGAGCGTAAATAGAAACAGAGGACCGACCGTGAGCATGATAGGGCCCAAAATAAGAGAGAGAGGTCTTCGGGTCCTTCTGGTGAGTTTCGAGGTGGTCAGAGGTAGCAGTATTCGAGATATCCTTCCTAGCCCTCGGCGAGCGCGCCCCTTCAGTTTGGTGGTAATATATTTGATCGTTCTACATATTCAGGGCCTAGTCAGAATTTTAGGGCCTCATGTTCTCAGTATAGGGGTGAGTCAAATCAAATGAGGCCACCCTTGCCATGATGTATTCAATGAGGTAAGAAACATACCGGACAGTGCCATATGGGATTAGGTGTTTGTTATACTTGTGGTTATCCGGGCCACGTTATGAGAGAATGTACGATGAGAGGTGATGCAAGCATAGCTCAGCCAGCGGGATCTGTAGCTGGATCATCATCATCAGTACGCCCCCTGGGCAAGGTCCCCATGCACCAATGAGTCGTGGTAGAGGCTGAGGCAGAGCATCTAGCTCGAGCAGCCCTCAGAATCGCATTTATGCGTTGGCAGGACGACAGGACCAAGAGTCATCGCCTGATGTTGTTACAGGTATATTATCAGTTTCCTCCTATGATGTATATGCACTGATTGATCCAGGTTCCACCTTATCATACGTTACTCCATTGGTTGGTAGTAAGTTTGAAATAAAACCTGAGTTGGTTAAACCTTTTGAGGTATCTATCGCTGTTAGGGATTCGGTGATAGATAAGAAGGTATATATGGGTTTTATAATAATAGTTCATGGTTGACCTACGGTAGGAGACTTAATCGATTTAGATATGGTAGAATTTTTTGTTATAATGGGTATGGATTGGTTGGCTTCTTGTCATGCCAACGTTGATTGTAGATCAAAGATAGTCCGATTTCAATTTCCGGGGGAGCCACTTTTGGAGTGGAAAGGTAATACGACATCACCGAGAGGTAGATTTATTTCCTATCTCAAGGCAAGGAAGATGATCAGAAAGGGTTGTATTTATCACGCAGTTCGAGTTCAGGATTTGGAAATAGAGTCACCAACCATTCAGTCCATCCCTGTGGTAAATGAGTTTCCAGATATCTTTCCTGATGAACTTCCAGGTCTCCCGCCAGAGCGAGAAATTGAGTTTTCTATTGACCTACTACCAGATACTTACCCAATATCTATTCCTCCTTATAGAATGGCCCCCGCAGAGCTGAAAGAGTTGAAAGAACAACTAAAGGACTTGCTTGAAAAAGGTTTTATCAGACCTAGTATGTCACCGTGGGAAGCACCTGTGCTGTTTGTAAGGAAGATAGATGGTTCCTTACGAATGTGTATTGATTATAGGCAACTGAATAAGGTGATGATCAAGAGTAAGTACCTGCTCCCGAGGATTGATGACTTATTTGATCAGTTGCAAGGTGCCAAGTGCTTTTCAAAGATAGACTTGAGGTCCGGGTACCATCAGGTAAGGGTTAAGGATGAAGATATTCCGAAGACAACATTCAGGACTAGATATGGGCACTTTGAGTTTCGGGTTATATCATTCGGTCTGACCAATGCCCCGACAGTATTCATGGATTTGATGAACCTTGTGTTCAGGCCTTTCTTAGATCTGTTTGTAATTGTATTTATTGACGATATATTGGTATATTCTCGTTCAGAGGATGAGCATGCTGGTGATCTGCGCACTGTGCTCAGAGTTCTACAAGAAAGGAAGTTGTATGCAAAATTTTCTAAGTGTGAATTCTGGTTGAACTATGTAACTTTCCTTGGGCATATCATTTCGGGTGAAGGCATCCGGGTGGATACACAAAAGATTGAGGTAGTAAGGACTTGTCCTAGGCCCACAACACCGATGGAGGTTCATCGCTTTCTTGGATTGGCCGGTTATTATAGGAGATTTGTGGAAGGATTTTCTTCCCTTTCAGCACCTTTAACAAAGTTGACTCAGAAGAGAGCAAAGTTCCAATGGACTAATGCTTGTGAACGGGGTTTCCAGGCATTAAAGGACAGGTTAACTTCAGCACCGGTTCTAACGCTCCTAGAAGGGACCGATGGTTATGTTATCTATTGTGGTGCTTCAGGCATTGGATTGGGTTGTGTGCTGATGCAGTATGGTAAGGTTGTAGCTTATGCTTCTAGACAACTAAGAAAGCACGAGAAGAACTACCGGACCCACGATTTAGAATTAGCTGCGGTGATTCATGCACTAAAGATGTGGAGGCACTACTTGTATGGCATTTATGTTGATATCTATACGGATCATAAGAGGCTCCAGTACATCTTCAAGCAAAAGGAATTGAATCTACGTCAAAGGAGATGGTTGGAGCTACTTAAAGACTATGACGTTGAAATTTTATACCATTCGGGGAAGGCGAATGTAGTAGCTGACGCCCTCAGCCATAGATCTATGGGTAGCCTATCATATTTGTAGCTAGAAAAGAGGAGAATAGCTCGTGAGGTTCATCAACTAGCTAGTCTTGGAGTTCATTTACTGATTCAGGTGATATTGGAATTACTATTCAAGATACGACAACATCCTCTTTAGTAACTGAAGTAAAGGAACGCCAATACGAGGATCCTGTGTTAGTTCGTTATAGGGACACCACCCTTTAGAAGGAGAAGACACCATTTGAAATTACAGAAGATGGAGTCCTCAAATATCAAGGGCTATTGTGTGTGCCTAATGTTGCAGGGCTGCGTCGGCTGGTTATGGGAGAAACTCACTATTCTCGTTATTCTATCCATCCAGGAGCAACAAAGATGTATCATGACATCAGGGAAATATATTGGTGGGACGTAATGAAAAATGATATAGCAGAATTTGTTGCTCAGTGTCCTAACTGTCAGCAGGTTAAGATTGAGCATCAAAATCCGGTGGATTTTTGCAGGCTATGAAGATTCCGACTTGGAAATGGGAGATAATCAATATGGACTTCTTCGTAGGCTTACCTCGTACCCAGTGTAAGTTCGATTGGATATGGGTGATTATTGATAGGCTCACAAAGTCAGCCCATTTTCTGCCCGTTAGAACTACATATTCCTCAGAAGATTATGCGAGACTTTATATCAAGGAAATAGTACGACTTCATGGTGTCCCTATATCTATTATCTCGGATAGAGGAGCTCAATTTACAGCTAACTTATGGAGGTCCTTCCAAAAGGGATTAGGGACTCAAGTAAGTCATAGTACGGCATTTCATCCCCAGACAGTCGGACATGCTGAGCGTACTATTCAAACACTGGAGGATATGATGCGAGCTTGTGTGATAGACTTCAAAGGTAGCTGGGTTGATCATCTTCCGCTTATTGAGTTCGCGTATAATAATAGCTACCATTGCATCATTCAGATGGCTCCATATGAAGCTCTTTACGGACGGAAGTGTAGGTCGCCTATAGGGTGGTTCGATGTTGGAGAATCTGCATTACATGGCCCAGACCTGGTTTAGGAAGCTGTAGAAAAATTAAAGCTTATCTGGGATCGACTATTGACAGCTCAGAGTCGTCAGGAGTCATATTTGGACGTGCGGCGACGAGATTTAGAGTTCCGGGGTGATGATTGGGTATTCTTGAAGGTATCACCTATGAGGGGTGTGATGAGGTTTGGCAAGAAAGGAAAACTTAGTCCACAATATATTGGGCCTTATAGGATCATCCGGAGAGTTGTCTAAGTAGCTTATAAGTTAGAATTGCCCTCAGAGTTGGAGTCTGTCCATCCAGGTTTTCACGTATCTATGTTACAGAAGTGCATTGGCGATCCTACACGAGTGGTGCCCACGGATGATGTACAGATTACAGAAGACTTGTCATATGAGGAAATTCCTGTTTCCATCCTAGACCGACAAATCCGCAAGCTACGAAATAAGGAGGTAGCCTCCGTGAAAGTACTTTAGGGAACAACAATGTGAAAGAAATGACTTGGGAGACCGAGGAAGACATGAAGTCTAGATATCCCTACCTATTTCCTCTTCCAGAGAAGGGTCCGACTGAGACGTCATAACCTCAAGGTGCGTGTACGAACTTTTGTGCTAGTTATTGTTATTGGTCATGTGAGGCCATCATCATTATTAATGATTGTGGTCCTATATGGCGTTAAATTACTGGGTTTCTACAAGAAGAGTTGGTAGTAGCGTTGTTACAAGGGCGACTCCACCAAGGTTATATAAATCCCAAAAGGTTAAACATTCGAGTACGAATGTTTGTAAGGGGGGAGGGATGTCACATCTCGCGTTTTCGTACGTTAAAAGTTTCGTCTTTGGTTAACCGACGTGAAATCGGGATGAGATCATTTTGATGTTAACATATTTATGTTTTAAAAAAAAAAATAATAAGTATTATGAAGGATAAAGGGGTACACGGATTAAAGAAAACGAGTTTCGTTGAAAGTGGACAATTTGGAATAAAATACGGGTCGAGCAATAATACCCGATAATTATGAACTAGTACCATGCAAGGTACAATATGACCACGGTAGTATAATGTATAAAGTATACTAAAAATGAGTAGTATTTTCAGGTAATTTGAGATAATTTTTAATTACGTAGGTAATTGATTAATTATCGGGTAAAAGATCATTACCTAGTTAATTAATAATCTTGGGATAAGATTAAATCCTTCCCCCAATGTGGAAATCACCCATTTACATGTAATGACTAAGTATTAAAGTTGAAAGGTGTCACACTTTGAGAAAGAAGTGTGACACCAAGCTAGACATGTGGGAACCACATAATAATTAAGCATGACTTTCCAAATTCACAATTTATCTTCAATTCTCTTAAAACAAGAACATAATAACGTTCTGTCTATGAAAGTTCATCCAAGATTCAACATTCTTTCTAATGTCATCTCTATTTTCTTAAGAAAAGAGTTCAATCAAATATCATTTTCCATAAGAAAAAAAAACCAACGTTATTGCTAAGTTCTTACGGAAAAGCTTTAGCCAAGATCTTTGCATAGCAATGTTATTACTTCGGGTATTTCGTACGAATTGTTCCCTATTTCGTTCTCGTTGTTACGTGTTTTGTTGCAATTGGCGTGCATTAGAAGGATTGTCTAGAGGATCGGCTCAGGTATGTTAAGGCTATCCCTTCTTTCTTTTGGCATGGTCCAAATTATACTGAAGAAACGAGCAAATACACAGTTTCTATAAATTACTGTAATNTATATATATATATATATATATATATGTATATTCAAACGGTGTTATATATGCATATATATATGTATGCATATATATGTATATAGGATATGGGAAAGGTTATGGCGTTATATACGCACCACCACCTGATCAGCTGGTATACGATGATGATTTTGCCCATAGTGGCCGATATGATATGATGGGATGCCCTCAGAGGCTGATGATGTTATGAAACATATACCCACGACATGACATTCATACGCATATGCATGATGCTAAAAGTTATTTATTAATACATAGTTATCCATACATACAGGTTGAGTCAATTACTCTATATCTCTTCCATGTCTCTTATGTATTTATTTTTGTGCCTTACATACTCAGTACATTATCGTACTGACGTCCCTTTTTTTGGGGATTACTGCGTTTCATGCCAGCAGGTGCAGGTAGGCGAACTGACGGTCCCCCTTCTTAAGATCCCTGATCAGAGAGAGTGGGAGTGCTCCACTTGATCTGGAGCTACTTTTGATTTTGGTACGATACGTTTGTATATAAATATATATGGGTATGACATGGCTCACACCCGTCTTTATACAATCATGTTTCTATTAGAGGTCTGTAGACAGTATGTCTAGTTGGATAGTATGTGGCCTTGTCGGCTTCCAGTTTTGAGATGTATAGTTGTCTGTAGCAGCCTTGTCGGCTCGTCCTACGTATGTTGTACGTATATTTATGTATGCCTTTTTGTGCTGATTTCCTCCATGTATAATGTTCTCGTAATTCAGCATATGTTATTCAGGTTCATATTTTAGACAGATGTTTAGGGGTGTTTGACAGGTAGGACTCAGGCACCCGTCGCGGCCCATCGTTTTGGGTCATGACACCGCCCGTTATTGAAACATGCCCGGATGACCTTTGAAGAAAAGTTCAAGCAAGGGAGTATTCAGTCACCGATCATTTGAACAAGACTCCTGCTGAGATATCTATCCTATCACTGCTATAGAATTCAGAAGCGCACATGAATGCTCTCTTAAAGATGTTAAGTGAGGCATATGTACCTACAACATCACTGGCGGAGAAATGGCCAATATGGTGGGACAGGTGCTAGAAAGTCATAAAATCACCTTCCACGAGGACGAGCTGCCACCCGAGGGTTTGAATTATAACATGGCACTGCACATTACCGTGTAATGCGAGGACAATTTCATTGCTAGAGGTATGATAGATGGGGGATCGAGTGTCAATATTTTCCCATTGACAACACTGAAGAGGTTGGGCAAAGGCCTGTATGAAATAAGGGACTATGAATGTGAAGGCATTTGACGGGTCTCAGAGATTTACCATTGGAGAGTTAAATCTTTGTTTACAGATGGAGCCTACATGGTTTGATGTCGAGTTGCATATACTGGATATATCTGCATCATACAATCTATTTTTGCGACGACCATGGATACATGCCGCTATGGCTGTAGCGTCAACTTTGCATCAGGCTGTGAAGTTCGAGTGGAACCACCAAGAAGTGATTATCCATGGAGACGGGAGAAACCCTATTTACACCTGTCAGACCATCCTGGTGGTTGAAAATAGAAGAAAGCTAGGTGGAGAGACTTATCATCATATCAAGAGGGTAAACCCGATCGAGAAAGATAAGTGGTGGAGTAGAAAGATAGAAAGTATACTAGAATGGAGAGGATATGAAGGGTCTTGGCAAAAATCTTCAGGGTATCTCAAAGCCAATACAGCTAAAGCGGAATGGTACCACTTTTGGACTAGGATATCAATAAACCTGGCAAGAGTATCAAGACTGGTCACCACCATGGCGTGGTCCTTACTATCCACTTGAGCAGCATGTACCGCACCTGAGTTAGACTTTCCAGAAGACCGACATCATATGGGGATCAAAGGAGGAAGACGCATTGGCCTTCATAAGGAACCTGTTCTTTGGAAGATGATTAAACGGATTGCTGTGTAATTTTTGAGAAGGAAGAGGAAGGCCCTACCATCAGAGCTGTGGAAAGAGGATCATTCCTCAAGAATTGGACTGTCAGACCATCGAGGGCCCGACGAGTCCCGGGGTAGCAAGGCTGAACAATATTATTTTATTTTTTTGAATGATGATTTCTCTTTTTGCATATTGTTTAAAATAATATTTCCAATATTCCAAAACACTGTTTTAATTATTGAAAACCACATTTATTTGACACTTTCAATGAATTAATGATTACCATTACAACTTCTTTCTCATATCCTTATCTATACAATATTACAACTTCCTATCTCGATGAACCGACAACTATGACATGTAATGAGGTAACACAACAAAATGATAGTGATTTAGAAGAAGAGGATGTCATACATGAGGAAATTTTCAGATAATTAGAGGGATTTGAAAACAAGCCTAAGTCCAACCTGGACGAGACTTAAATAATCAACTTAGGAGATTCCGAAACTGTCAAGGAGACACGCATCATCATTCACTTGTCGCCGTCAGAAAAAGAAGAGTACACACAATTCTTAAAAGAGTATGAGGACATATTCGCATGGTCGTACGACGACATGAACGGATTAAGTACATCTCTTGTGGCCCACAAGTTACCCACAAACCCAATGTGTCCACCAATGAAGAAGAAACTCAGGAAATTCAAGCCTGATATGAGTCTGAAAATCAAAGAGGAGGTTATTAAGCAAATTAAGGCCATGGTCTTCAGGGTGGTGGAATACCCAACCCGGTTGGCCAACATCGTGCCAGTTCCAAAGAAGGATGGGAATGTTAGAATCTATGTCGATTATCGGGATCTCAACAGATCCAGCCCAAAGGACGATTTCCCACTTCCAAACATGCACATCTTAATCGACAGTTGTGCCAGACATGAACTCCAGTCCTTTGTAGATTGTTTTTCCGGTTACCATCAGATTTGGATGGACGAGAAGGACGCTGAGAAAACTGCTTTCATTACACCCTGGGGGTATACTGTTACAAGATGATGTCGTTCGGCCTAAAGAAAGCTGGGACCACCTACATGAGGGCCATGACTACTATCTTTCATGACATGATACATAAAGAGATTGAGGTATATGTGGATGATGTCATCATTAAATCCAAGAAGGCCACAAATCATATAGCAAACTTGAGAAAATTCTTCGACAGACTACGGAAGTACAACCTGAAGTTAAATCCCGCAAAATGTGCATTCAGGGTTCCTGCTGGAAAGTTATTGGGATTCATCGTCAGCCGCCGAGGGATAGAATTGGATCCATCAAAAGTTAAAGCCATCCAAGAGCTACCACTGCCAAAGAGTAAAAAGGATATAATGAGTTTTTTGGGAAGGCTAAACTACATCAGCCGATTCATAGCCCAATCCACAGTTATATGTGAGCCAATTTTCAAGATGTTGAAGAAGGATGCTGTAACTAGTTGGACCGAATATAGTCAAAAGGCTTTTGACAAGTCAAGGAGTACTTATCAACACCACAGTCTTGGTCCCGCTAGAGCCAGGTAGACCATTGCTACTCTACCTTGCAGTACTAGATGGAGCTTTCGGCTGCGTTCTAGGGTAGCACGACGAGACAGGGAGAAACGAACAGGTCATCTACTACCTGAGTAAGAAGTTTACCCCCTATGATGCACGGTACTCTTTGCTGGAACGAACTTGCTGCGCTTTAACCTAGATATCTCAGAAGCTAAGGCATTACTTCTGTGCCTATACAACATACCTCATATCGAGAATGGATACTTTGAAGTATACCTTTCAAAAAATGTATGCCCAATGGAAAGCTGGCTAAGTGGAAAGTCTTGTTGAGCGAGTTCGACATTGTTTATGTAACTCAGAAAGCAGTCAAAGGACAGGCACTGACAGATCATCTTGCTGAAAACCCTGTGGAAGGAGAATACAAACCCCTGAAAATGTATTTTCCCGATGAAGAGGTATTACTTGTGGGAGAATACATTGCTAAATCCTATGACGGTTGGAGAATGTTCTTTGATGGAGCGGTGAATTTCAAAGGAGTCGGCATTGGATCCATTTTCATATCGAAAACTGGTCAACATTATCCGGTATCTCTAAAACTCAAATGTCCCTGCACTAACAACATGGCGGAATACGAGGCTTGCATATTAGGACTCAATATGGCCATTGACATGAACATTCAGGAGCTGCTGGTGATCGGTGATTCAGATTTTCTTGTGCACCAGGTACTAGGAGAATGAGCACCCAAGAATTCCAAGATATTACCATATTAGAACCATGTGCAGGAATTGAGGAAAAGGTTCATAAAGATAGAGTTTCGACATGTTCCTAGGATTCAGAATGAGTTTGCCGATGCATTTGAAACTTTGTCATCAATGATAACATGCAGACAAGAACTTCATTAATCCTATCCTAGTAAGGATCCACCGTCAGCCGGCATATTGTTGCGCCCCTCTCTTTTCTCCCTCTCCTTTCGGATCGGTCAGGGTATTCGACATTATTGGGACACCTTGTTTCCTTTTGGGAAAGGGCTAAGGAATTGAAGAGTCGCCACCTAACGAATTAAGGTGCGTAGGGAATCTACTAAGGGTCATTTACAAACACATATTGGATAACCAGAGATAGCGTAAGGGCTTGAAATTACTTCAAGGGGAAGGTGTTAGGCACCCCTCGAAGTCCATAACTGTGGTTCCCGGCCAAACAAACTTTGTGAATTTTAAAACAAGTAGCTCATAAGAAATAAAAGCACATAGGTAAACAAATAAAGTTTTTTTGAGAGGATTCACAGTCTAAGCACACATATGTGCGAAAGTTTTAAAAGATTTAAAGTCTAGGCACATATACAAGGTTTTGAAAGATTTACAATCTAAGAACACATGTGTAAGGGATAGGGGGTCCTAGGTTGTTTATCCTATATGATCATATCCATGCAATGCCTAGTAATCACTCCTCAATGAGGGGATACATGACGCAAAATTCCTAAAAAAAACATGATTTCTAGATGCACAGAAACTTACAGCATGATTTCAGAATATGCAGCAACAAGAATTTTCATGTTAATGTTGTTATTTAGCCTAGAAGCAGGATTTCTAAGGGATGAGAATAATGTCAAATGAGATGCTGAAAACAGTAAACCTAAGAACATGATATCTAATGCATGACATTCTTAGAATGTATTGGTCCTAACCATGGATTCTAATGCGCACATGGGAAATGTAAACCTAAGGCATGATTTGTACCCGTTGATATTGATAACAGACATAGCTACCCTCCCATTTTCACTATCCATCCCTAATATTCATTTACAACAATTATTAGAAACCAATATTGAATGAATTACATAACTAGGTAAAGAAAAAAAATAAGAAGTTACACTATAGGGAGCCGGAAATTAGCCCAGATTTCCAGAACCTCAAATGCCCAAATGTTTCATAGCCTTTCTCATATCCGGGTGTGTTAGAGTTCCCTAAGGACCTCAAGGGATCCCGGGCAGTGCTCACACCCAGATTTCACAACCATAATTTAGTAAGTGTAGTGTGGAAGTGCCAGCCCCCGTGCATCAGAGTTTGGAGGGATCTCACAGGAATCCCAAGGCAGTCATACAATGGAGGGGCAAAACTTAAGGACCTAAGTGTTGAGTGAGAGTGCTTGACATAGTTTTGAAAAGGTTTAACAGGAAAGCAGCATTTGAAAAAGAGACCCAGTTGAAGTAATTTTATAAAATAGGAGAATTGTTTAATAAAACAGGTTTTGAAAATAGTTGTGTAATTTAAACAAACAACAGGTCAGTCAAACAAGTTCAAAAATACTCAGAGAACAAACCTTCACACAGGGATAACTAGGGATTATGGACAAGTAGAGCATGTATGGTGAACACATAACAGACAGGAGTCGTTTGCACTTGGTGCATATAGTAAGAAATATATTTAGGAGTGCTAATTAAAACAAAGTTATAGAATCAGAAGTGCTCTAGGGGATTCACGGAGTCTGGACATAGTATAGTATAGGATATCATAATAAACATGATTGAGCATAGCATCAAGATAACTTAGGGTAACAAATCAATAGATGCATACCAGAACTAGGCAACCAGTACACAAGCATCAAAACAAAGTAGATTTACATTGAGACAGATTATAGGTTTATAAGAACATGCTAACCCTAAAGAGGTAAGACATAACTAGAATACTAGATGAAGCAATGATGCAAAGAGGTCAATTACATGTTGAACAATAAAACAATAGATAGAAACAAATTAGGAACATGATTAACTGAAGCAGTAAAAAGAAACATATTGGTTTTGGGTCTTGAATTGCAAATCAGAACATACCAGTAAAGAGACAGTAAACACAAAAGTGAAGGGACAAGAGATCACAATGGTTAGCATTGTCTTGCAGCCGGCTAATTTAGAATAATAGTAAGTGACACAGAAAGAGAGCAGAAAGCTTTGAGTGTCAGAGATAGTTTTTGAACCAAATGTGTTCTTGTGTAATGAGTGGATTCTGTTGGTTGGTGAATGGGGGAGCATATATATATATATATATACATATATAGTAGCTTGAAACTGGATAGAATAAGGTAAGAATCACAATTAGGCAGTAAATTATGGAACTCAGAACCAATTAGAGCAAAATTAGTGTAAGTACTCCCTTGATTAAGGGAGTTAACTTCAAACGGTAAGAACATGTAACAAATAAGGAAAGAAATCAATGTGTAACTGGAGCATAACAGATAAGGAAATAATTCAAACAGTGCAAGTACAAAACATGTAATTAGGACTAGGTACATAAGGTTCTAATTAAGGAAATATCATAAGAATCAATTAACAGTATAGTCAACCATAAAATAAGGCGAGAAAATAACTTAGAGGTCGAAAATCAGTAAAAGATATCATCACAGGAAATCAGTAAAAGGTGTTAATCACAGAAAATTAGGGATTCAAATAGGAACAGAACTGATTAAGGGGAGAATTAACACAAATTTCTATGAACAAACGGAATAGGCAAGAAGAAGTAAAATAAGAAACATAGTAAAGTAAGAATCACATAGAATCAGGGATTCAACTAGAGAGGATAGATCTGATTAGAGGAATTAACAGAATAAACATAATATAAGTGGAAGAAGCAAGAATCAGAAGCCCTACTGAACATAATAGGGTAAAATCACAGAAACTCAGAGTGTTCATGAGAAACAAGCACACGAACATATTACAAAAGACGGACTCAGAATTATAACAAGTACTAAAGCTAAGGTTTTATGATAACAAGTTATGACTAAAAAGCAATTTTAACAAAAGGTCATTTGAAACATCAGAGAACAACATTAAAAGACCAGAAATATATTTGGAAGAAATGTTCCGAAAACCCTAATGGAAAAATAAAGCGACGCTTTGAGAAATCGAATGGTTTTTCAGGAAACAAATGAAAATAGCTCAGAAAGACCCCCGATCATTTATAGATCTAAGAAGTACAGTAGAAGAGGTTAGGGTTTTCTAGAAAATAACCCAGAAGTATAGAGACCGGCTTAGAAACCCATAGGTTTAGCCAGAAAAAGGAAAGATCTTACTCGATCGAGTCATGGTGGCCTGAGAATGGTGAGCGCAGGCCTAGGGGTGAGTGGAATGGCCAGTGGTCCTTTGAGGACCTCAAAGAAGACAAGAATCCTGGCACATGAGAGCTATTAACGCTGGAGGATGGTGGTAAGGCTGGAGGATGGTGGTAAGTCCCCATAGTCGACGACATGAGAGCACCAGTGAGGGGGAATTAGGGTTAGGGCGGAGAGCGTTTGAGAAGAAGAGAGTAGATGACGACAGTGTGTGAGAGGAGAAATTAGAGAATGAGGGTTTGGGGGGGGGGGTAGACTATTAGGTTAATTAAGGACAGGGGGGATATGGAACAAGACATTGGGTCGGGGGATTAATGGATTTGGGCTTGGAGTATTTAGGCTTGATTTAATCAGTTTTTGGTCTGGTCTAATAAGGAGTGATTAATCAATTTAGGCTAAAATTGAAATAGGCATGGGCTATTTTTTAAATACCTAGATAGTTTAATTAAAATAGTTTTATAAAGCAATTACTAATTATAAAAATGAATCATATGCATGGAAATAACTTAAAAATGAATATTTTATATTTAAGAATATAAGAGGCTAATTTCTGGTAAGAAAATAGTATAAAATTACATGCTTAGGCTATAATTGCAAAGCTATTGCAATTATATCCAAAAGATGCCAATTTGGCTAATTATGAAATAATTTGATCTTATTAGGACCACAAACAATGAATTAAATTGAGAAATTCCTTTGAAATCATTTGTGATGCGATTTTGTAATTATTTATTAGAAATAAAATGCTAGATAAATTTGACATAATATAGGAAAATTATGGAAAAATACCAATCGTTGTTAATGCATGATTTTGAAGGTACATATGCCATTTTAAAAATACTTTGGGAAAATTGGGTATCAACAACTGCCCCTCTTTACCCGAAAAAGATGAAAGAGTTGTCGGGTAAAGATAGATGGCCAATTTTGACCGAGCAAAATGGTTAGAGAGGTTTAGGCCGCGCTCCGGCTTCTGAGGTGCCTACATATCCCTGGTTTTATAGGAATCAGGTCGGATGTAGTTCCAGATTCATCGGCGATGTATACCGATGGAGTTATCACAAGAGTGGGCATAACATCTAGGGATGAGCGAATGAACGACTTGCGGGATATCGGGTTTGATACGGTTGGGAGAACTGGAGCAGGATTGCTCCTGCTGGGATAGCCATTGCTTGCCGGGTTACCTGCAAATAAAAGCAATACAAGCGATGGATTTAAACATGATGCAGGGTCCCGTTGGACTATGAAAGTTGTCTTTGGATGGTTAGGGATGACGTCCTTAGACCATGATGTCATGGGCCATGAATGGCTTTATGAGAGATTCGTAGACCATGAAATGATGTTCTCGGGCCATGCAGATGGTGTCCGAACTATGATGCCTTTGAATAATGATATGCAAATTGAGAGAGATCCTCAGGCCATGACATGGTGTCTTCCGGCTATGAGGATTATGCCATTAGACTATGACGTCTTTGGATAGGTTGGCGATATTTCAGCCCATGATATGAGATAATATAATGCTGACAAGACAGAGCTTAGTCTTGCGAACTGAAGGGTAGAGCTTAGCCCGAAAGAGAAGCGAAGTAGATAATGCTTGAGAGATAACACTTAGTCTCGGTGAAAAAGTAAATTGGAGGAGGATCTTAGCCTCATACATATAGGAAGGCAGCGGTTAGCCTTATGCAAAATGGAAGGCAGAGATTAGCCTTATGCAAGGGAAGGCAGGGGTTTAGCCTTATGCAAATGAAAGGCAGAAGATTAGCCTTATGCAAATGAAAGCAGATATTAGCCTTGTGCAAGATGGAGACATAGCTTAGTCTCATGCAAATGAAGGCAAAGCTTAGCCTTATGCAGACGGAAGGAAGATGATAAGCCTTATGAAAATGAAGATAGAGCTTAACCTCATGCAAAATGTAGGACAGAGCTTAGTCCCGTGCAAGATGAAGGCAGGGCTTGGCCCTATGCAAAGGAACAAATAGCGAATGCTAGTACGATTTCTTAGCTGGTAATGGGTTGTGGTATTGCAATTGTTGTGAGAACTATGACTATGGAGCATGTTCGTTCTTTTGTGCTGATAGTAAGATTTTCACTTGCGATTGTGCTGAAGTTTGTGACTTCGAAACCTGTTTGTTCTTTATTCCTACATCCAAAGAAAAATTGTGAGTTCTGTAGATGGGGAAGGTTGGTTCGTATCCCCTCTAGCTTTGCTTGCTTCGTTCTGCTTGGTCTGATGATCATGTTTATGTCATCGGGGTAGTGTTTGCTTAACAGAGCTATATTTTGAAAACGTGCATGATTTTATAAAGACATAGTAAAAATATATTTCGAGAAATTTAGATGAACCGACGACCGTGACATGGTTCAATACATTGCAACCACTCATGCTACATAATTTTGAGGCTCCTCCTAAATATTCATCCCCAGTTATATGGTTGATGATTCTGACCGTTGTACATGCTGCAATCGGCTGAACTTGCTTCGGAAGTTTGAGGGTCCTTCTCAAAATTCTTCCCCAGTTTCCAATTGCGGGGGGAAATGAGATTTTTATTGAATTATGACCGAACCCATAGGGGTGCTACGTATCCCCTCTTAAACGGGAATCAGGTCAGGCATAGTTCAATTTACATCATTGAAGAAAGCATAGAAAGTTACACATAATATCGTTTGACTGCATCTGAATTGATTGGCTTTGGCCAGACTTCTCCGTCCATTTCTGCAAGTATGAGGGCTCCTCCTATCAATACTCGGTGAACCATATACGGACCCTGCCAGTTGGGAGAAAATTTCCCTTTGGCTTCATCTTGATGTGGAAAGATCTTTTTTAACACCAGCTGCCCCGGTGTGAACTGTCTTGTCTTGACTCTCTCGTTGAAGGCTCTGGATATTCTATTCTGATAAAGTTTACTGTGACATATTGCATTCATAATTTTCCCATCTATGAGAGACAACTTCTTATACCGGCCTTTTATCCATTCTGCGTCACTGAGCTCAACTTCTTGTATGATTCTTAAGGAAGGTATCTCCACTTCGGCAGGAATAACAGCTTCCATACGATAAACCAGTAAATAAGGAGTTGCCTCGGTTGATGTGCGGACTGTGGTGCTGTATCTCAGTAAGGGGAATGATAACTTTTCATGCCACTGTTTGTGCTTTTCTATCATCTTTATCAATATCTTTTTGATGTTCTTATTGGCGACTTCCACAGCTCCATTTTGTGGTCTATAGGCTGTGGAATTCTTGGGCTTGATTTTGAAAGTCTCGCACATGGTTTTCATCAGATCGCTGTTGAGATTGGAGCCGTTGTTGGTGATGATTGACTTTGGAACCCCGTACCGACAAATGATACGGTCGCGGACAAAGTCTGCCACGACTTTCTTAGTCACTGCTTTGTAGGATACCACTTCGACCCATTTGGTGAAATAATCAATAGTTACTAAGATGAATCATTGTCCATTTGAGGCGGTAGGCTCTATCAGTTCAATGACGTCCATTCCCCAGACAGCGAACGGCCAAGGCGAGCTTGTTACATTGAGCTTGTTTGGGGTACCTTTATCATATCTGCATGTACCTGACATCGGTAGCATTTCCGGGCATACTGGATGCAGTCTGTTTCCATGGTCATCCAGAAGTAACCGGCTCTGAGTATTTTCTTTACCAAGACAAAACCATTCATATGTGGGCCGTAGGTCCCAGCATGTATCTCTTCAAGTAGTCTGAAAGCTTCCTTTGCATCGACACATCTTAATAACCCCATGTTGGGAGTTCTCCTGTATAGGTTTCCTCCGCTTTCTGAGTGTGATTTGCAAGCTCTCGGTACTATCCCTTTGACAAGTATTCCCTGATGTCGTGGAACCATGGTATTCTGTCTGCTTCTTCTTCAACGTGGGTAAAATCTGCTGGTTGACTATGGATTTTTATTGGAATAAGGTCAATGAAATTCTTATCTGGGGTGTTGTATCATTGATGATAGAGTAGCCAATGCATCAACAAACTCGTTCTGAATTCTGGGGACGTGCCGAAATTATGTCTTCGTGAACCTCTTTCTCAATTCCTGCACATGGTGCAGATACAGAAGTATCTTGGAATTCTTGGTAGCTCATTCTCTTTGTACTTGGTGTATTAGCAGATCTGAGTCACCAATTACTAACAACTCCTGGATATTCATGTCAACAATTATATTGAACCCTAAGATGCATGGTTCATATTCTCCCATATTGTCGGGGCAGGGAAATCTGAGTTTGGCAGATACTAGGTAATGTTGACCTGTTTCCGATATCAGGATAACTACAATGCCGACTCCTTTGAAATTGGCTGCTCCATCGAAGAACATTCTCAAACCGTCATAGGATTCTACAATGTCTTCTCCTATGAATGACACTTCTTCATCGGGAAAATATGTTTTCAGGGGTTCGTATTCTCATCCCATAGGATTCTCGGCAAGATGATCTGCCAATGCTTGGCCCTTGACCTCTTTTTGAGTCACATAGACAATGTAGAACTCAGTCAGCAGGATTTTCCATTTGGCCAGCTTGCCAGTGGGCATGGGCTTCTGAAAGATATACTTCAAGGGATCCATCCTTGATTTGAGATATGTTGTGTAGGCGCAGAAGTAATGCCTCAGCTTCTGGGCTACCCAGGTTAGAGCACATCAGGTATGTTCCAGTAGTGAATACCGTGCCTCATATGGAGTAAACTTCTTAATAATGTAATAAATAGCCTGTTCCTTTCTTCCTATGTCGTCATGCTGCCCCAGAACGCAACCTAAGGCTTCATCTAATACCGCAAGGTAGAGTAGCAAGGGTCTACCTGTCTCTAGCGGGACCAAAACTGGTGGCGTTGACAAGTATTCCCTGATTCTGTCGAAAGTTTTTTGACAATCCTCGGTCCATTTGTTCTCAACATCTTTCTTCAGCATCTTGAAGATTGGTTCACATATAACCGTGGACTGGGCTATGAATCGGCTGATGTAGTTAAGGCACCCCAGGAAACTCATCACATCTTTCTTGTTCTTTGGCGGTGGTAACTCTTGGATAGCTTTGATCTTTGATGGATCCAATTCTATCCTTCGGCGGCTGACGATGAACCCAAGTAATTTACCAGCAGGAACCCTGTAACGCACACTTCGCGGGGTTTAATTTCAAGTTGTACTTTCGCAGCCTGTCAAAGAACTTTCTGAAATCTGTTGTATGATCGGTGGCTCTTTTGGACTTGATGATGACGTCATGCACATACACCTCGATTTCTTTGCGTATCATGTCATGGAAGATAATTGTTATATCTCTCATAAAGGTGGCCCCAATATTCTTTAGGCTGAATGGCATAATCTTATTACAGTAGACTCCCCACGGCGTATTGAAAGCCATTTTCTCAGCGTCTTCCTCGTCCATCCAAATCTGATGGTAACCAGCAAAGCAATCCAAGAACGATTGAAGATCATGCTTGGTGCAATTGTCAATCAGGATGTGTATGTTTGGGAGAGGGAAATCATCTTTCGTACTGCCCCGGTTGAGATCCCGGTAGTCAACACAAACCCTGACCTTTCCATCTTTCTTGGGCACTGGCACGATGTTGGCTGACCATGTCGGATATTCAACTACCCTGAGAGCCTTGGCGTTGATTTGCTTGGTAACTTCCTCTTTGATTCTCAGACTCATGTCAGGATTGAGCTTTCTGAGCTTTTGTTTTACCGGCGGGCACATTGGATTGGTCGGCAACTGTGAGCCACAATGGATGTACTTAGACCAGTCATGTCATCGTACGACCATGAAAATATGTCTTCATACTCTTTCAAGAATTGTGTGTATTCCACTTTCTCTGATGGCGACAAATGGATGCTGATGCGGGTTTTTTTGACAGTCTCTGAATCTCCCAAGTTAATTACCTCGGTCTCATCCAAATTGGACTTAGGCTTGTTTTCAAAATCCTCAACTTCTCTGATAATTTCGTCGGGTATGACATCCTCTTCTTCTGAATCACTGTCCTTTTGTTGCGTCGTCTCATTGCATGTCATAGTCATTGGTTCATCAAGACAGGAAATAGTGATGCTGTATAGATAAAATAATTAGAGAAACGATAATAAATAAATACAGATTCATTGAAACGTAAAAGTGATTTTTGAATGTTTTGGAACATTGGATATTTTATTGGAAAATGCGAAAATGGAAAAGGCGAAAAGGAAATCATTAGAAAAAATGAAATAAACAATGCTTGTTCAGCCTTGCTACCCCGGGACTCGTCGGGCCATGAATGGTCTGACAGTCCAATTCTTGAGGAATGATCCTCTCTCCACAGCTCTAATGGTAGTTCTTTTGGATCTGGTATGATAAGCTGATGATGCCAGTATGCGTGAACCAACCTTTGGGGAATGTGAATAATCAAAAGAAAGAAATTAAAACAAAAGGTAGCCAAGTCAGTAAGAGTTCTTTGCAATGCTTAAACACATATTGCGAAATGTAAATTCACGTCATATTTTGGGAGCCTCGTTGTGCTCGAGGTAGGCCTAGCGACAAGTTGTTTTGGAGAACTTAGATGCCAATAAATGCATCATTTCATTAATATAAAAAACAGACGAACCCCAAAACGACACTAAGATAATAAAAGATAAGTCACTATTGGCACTTGGCCTTATTACATTTAGGAAAAAACATGTAAATCTAATCTAATTGGTCCCAGAAGCACCTTCCCCAAGCTTAATCTTTTTGACATATTTTGGATCATACCAAACCTGGGGACCTCGTGCCTCATTTTCTGCAAAACAAATAAAGTTAGACCCTTACCCCTGCCAGACTCGACTATCTATACACTTATGATTAGAATACATGCATTTAGTTCTCCAAATAAATGCACAAAATGTGATTGCGTCCGTTGGGATTATGAAAAACCCAGTGGACTTTTGGATAAGGCTGTCTTAAAGGGTTATTGTGCGGACAACACGTTAATCCGGCTAGGTTTGACCATGATGCATGTACAATATAACAGAGTAAGGTTTATATGGGGTTTTTGACTGGTACCCTCAAGCGGACAACTTGAGGGGGAAAGGCACTGAACCGTCGACTGCACCGCTGATCAACTAGTTTTACCGTAAATAAGCCTTTCCGAATTTAGTGGTGATATAAAATGGAAGAGCGCAACCACTCATCAAGCGTTGCTATAGGATTTTTTTAGGCACAAGTGGAATATGATGTTGCACATGATTATGCAATAAGAAATGAGCAATAAAAACATGTTGTCATGTATTTGCACGTTATGAAAGCGGTAAATGCAACAGTTATGACTGAAAAGCAGTTACAAAGGAAAACAAAAAGAAACATGTCAGTTTTGATTTTGAAAAGAATAAATACTCAAAAGAGATAAACACCTAATTGCACATAAAAGGGGAAAGGTAAAGGTCGCAAGTATTAACAAAGTAATTAAAGACAAGTTCACAAAGCGATTTGAAAATGGTAAAAGACTAGGAAATATCCCCAGCAGAGTCTCCGTACTGTCGCGCCCCCTTCTTTTCTCCCTCTCCCTTTCGGATCGGTCAGGGTATTCGACATTATTGGGACAACTCATTTCCTTTTGGGAATGGGGTAAGGAATTGAAGAGTCTCCACCTAACGAATTAAGGTGCGCTAGGGCACCTACTAAGGGTCATTTACAAACAAAGATTGGATAACTTGAGATAGAGTAAGGGCTTGAAATTACTTCAAGGGGAAGGTGTTAGGCACCCCTCGAAGTCCACAACTGTGGTTCCCAGCCAAAAAAACTTTGTGAATTTTATAACAGGTAGCACATAAGCAATAAAAGCGCATAGGTAACCAAATAAGGTTTTTTGAGAGGATTCGAAGTCTAAGCACACATATGTGCTAAGGTTTTAAAAGATTTAAAGTCTAGTCACATATACAAGGTTTTGAAAGATTTACAATCTAAGCACACATGTGTAAGGGATATGGGGCCCTAAGATGTTTATCCTATAGGATCATATCCACGTAATGCCCGGTAATCACTCCCCAATGAGGGGCTACACGTTGCATTAGCGCACAGGTCATCATATCCATGTATACCCTTTCCCGCCCCTTAGTGGTTATTAAGCGAGTTTATTTAACGACCTCTACGCGTGCTGTTACCCGTCCCCCCTTAATGGTCCTGGGAAGATTAGGACCTCTGCTTAAAGGCAGTTCTAGGCAGACCCCTAAGGTTTAAAAGGATAAAATACTACGCGACAGTCAAGAACAAATAGGACTTTAGCAGATAAAGGCAGGAAAGAGAAATTAAGAGGCTCAGATTTACCCCCACAGATAATGCACATAAAGAACACGACTCAAACACAAACAAGACCAGTATTATTAGACAGGATCCTAAAACATGATGTCTAAGTGAATATCAAACCACAGAAGATATGCAGTTTTATTTTATAAACCTAGATGCAGGGGCCCTAATCAGTTTGCCTACTGATTTTAAGCCTGTTAACCATTAATCAGTAAACACAAAAGTAACAATTTTTCAGTTTTATAAAGGTTGATTACCTAAGGCTTGCCTAGGTGGGGAGGAGGGGGGGGGGGGGAATGCACAATAGTTACCAGAATTATTAAAATAGTTTAGAAGTTATTTTACCTAAAGCATGTTGTTCTAAGTGTTGCAAAGACACAGGGATTATTAACAGTTTTACTAACACATGATAATCATATGTGAGACTGTCTTATGTGCCTTTTTCATGCATCAGTAGTTTAGCCGGATGTGACTTAGTGAGATCCTAAAATAGGGTATCTAGTATGAACATTATAAGATGTAGAATTATTTATATGTAAAATTCCTAAAAAAGCATGATTTCTAGATGCACAGAAAGTTACAACATGATTTAAGAATATGCACTAGCTACAATTTTCATGTTAATATTGTTATTGAGCCTAGAAGCAGGATTTCTAAGTGATGAAAATAATGTCAAATGAGATGCTGAAAATAGTATACCTAAGAACATGATATCTAATGCATGACATGCTTAGAATGTATTGGACCTAAACATGGATTCTAATGCGCACGTGGGAAATGTAAACCTAAGGCATGATTTCTACCCGTTGATATTGATAACAGACATAGCTACCTTCCCCTTTTCACTACCCATCCCTAATATCCATTTACAACAATTATTACAAACCAATATTGAATGTATTACATAACTAGGTAAAGAAAACAAAAACGAAGTTACACTATAGGGAGCCTGAAAACAGGCCCAGATTTCCAGAACCTCAAATGCCCAAATGTTTCATAGCCTTTCTCATATCCGGGTGTCTCAAAGTTCCCTAAGAACCTCAAGGGATCCCGGGCAGTGCTCATACCCAGATTTCACAACCATAATTGAGTAAGTGTAGTGTGGAAGTGTCAGTCCCAGTGCATCAGAGTTCAGAGGGATCTCACAGGAATCCCAAGACAATCAGACACTGGAGGGGCAAAACTTAAGGAGCTAAGAGTAGAGTGAGAGTGTTTGACATAGTTTTCAAAAGGTTTTTACAGGAAAGCAGTATTTGAAAAAGAGACCCAGTTGAAGTAGTTTTATAAAATAGGAGAATCGTTAAATAAAACAGCTTTTGGAAACAACTGTGTAATTTAAAACAATAGCAGGTCAGTCAAACAAGTTCAACAATACTCAGAGAACAAACCTTCACATAAGGATAATTGGGGATTGGGGACAAGTAGAGCAGGTATGGTGAACACACAACAGACATGAGTCGTTTGCACTTGGTGCAGATAGTAAGACATATATTTAGGAGTGCTAATTAAAAAAAAAGTCACAGAATCAGAAGTGCTCTAGGGGATTCATGGGGTTGGGACATAGTATAGTATAGGATATCATACTAAACATGATTGATCATAGCATCAAGATAACTTAGGGTAACAAATCAATAGATGCATACCAGAACTAGGCAACCAGTACACAAGCATCAAAAAAAAGTAGAGTTACATTGAGACAGATTATAGGTTTATAAGAACATGCTAACCCTAAAGAGGTAAGACATAACTAGAATACTAGATGAAGCAATGATGCAAAGAGGTCAATTACATGTTGAACAACAAAACAATAGATAGAAACAAATTAGGAACATGATTAACTGAAGCAGTAAAAAGAAACATATTGGTTTTGGGACTTGAATTGCAAATCAGAACATACCAGTCTAGAGACAGTAAGCACAAACGTGAAGGGACAGGAGAGCAAAATAGTTAGCCTTGGCTTGAAGCCGGCTAATTTAGAATAATAGTAAGTGACACAGAAAGAGAACAGAAAGCTTTGAGTGTGAGAGATAGTTTTTGGACCAAATGTGTTCGTGTGTGTTGAGTGGATTCTGTTGGTTGGTGAATGAGAGA
Source organism: Nicotiana paniculata (assembly GCA_005239505.1). Lineage (NCBI taxonomy): Eukaryota > Viridiplantae > Streptophyta > Magnoliopsida > Solanales > Solanaceae > Nicotiana > Nicotiana paniculata. The sequence continues at coordinate 2,227 of ML306510.1, read as the reverse complement.
GCATATATATATATATATAGTAGTTTTAAACCGGGTAGAATAAGGTAAGAATCACAATTAGGCAGTAAATTATGGAACTCAGAACAAATTAGAGAAAAATTGGTGCAAGTACTCCCTTGATTAAGGGAGTTCACTTCAAACGGTAAGAACTATTAATAAATAAGGAAAGAAATCAATGTGTAACTGGAGCATAACAGATAAGGAAACAATTCAAACAATGCAAGTACAGAACATGTAATTAGGACTAGGTACATAAGGTTCTAATTAAGGAAATATCATAAGAATCAATTAACAGTATAGTCAACCATAAAATAAGGCGAGAAAATAACTTAGAGGTCGAAAATCAGTAAAAGATATTATCACAGGAAATCAGTCAAAGGTGTTAATCACAGAAAATTAGGGATTCAAATAGGAACAGAACTGATTAAGGGGAGAATTAACACAAATTTCTATGAACAAACGGAATAAATACATAATAGGCAAGAAGAAGTAATATAAGGAACATAGTAAAGTAAGAATCACATAGAATCAGGGAATCAACTAGAGAAGATAGAACTGATTAGAGGAATTAATAGAATAAACATAATATAAGCAGAAGAAGCAAGAATCAGAAACCCTACTGAACATACTAGGGTAAAATCACTGAAACTCAGAGTGTTCATGAGAAACAAGCACACGAACATATTACCAACGACGGACTAAGAATTATAACAAGTGTTAAAGCTAAGGTTTTATGATTACAAGTTATGGCTAAAAAGAAATTTTAACAAAAGGTCGAAACATCAGAGAACAACATTAAAAGACCAAAAATATATTTGGAAGAAAAGTTCCGAAAACCCTAATGGAAAAATAAAGTGACGCTTTGAGAAATCGAAAGGTTTTTCAGGAAACAAATGAAAATAGCTTAGAAAGACCCCCAATCATTTATATATCTAAGAAGTACAGTAGAAGAGGTTAGGGTTTTCTAGAAAATAATCCAGAAGTAGAGAGACCGACTTAGAAACCCATAGGTTTAGCCAGAAAAAGGAAAGATCTTACTCGATCGAGCCATGGTGGCCTGAGAATGGTGAGCACAAGACCAGGGGTGAGAGGAATGGCCACTGGTCCCTTGAGGACCTCAAAGAAGACAGGAATCCCGGCACATGAGAGCTATTAAGGCTGGAAGATGGTGGTAAGTCCCCATAGTCGACGACATGAGAGGACCGACGAGGGGGAATTAGGGTTAGGGCAGAGAGAGTTTGAGAGAAGAAGAGAGGAGATGATGGATGTGTGTGAGAGGAGAAATGAGAGAATGAGGGTTTGGGGGGGGGGGTAGGCTATTAGGTTAATTATGGAAAGGGGGGATCTGGTCTGTTGATAAAAAATTGATCAATGGTCCAAATTAAATAAGACATTGGGTAGGGGGATTAATGGATTTGGGCATGGGATATTTAGGCTTGATTTAATCAGGTTTGTGTCTGGTCTAATAGGGAGAGATTAATCAATTTAGGCTAAAATTGAAATAGGTATCGGCTATTTGTTAAATACCCAGATGTTTAATTAATTTAGTTTTATAAAGTAAGTACTAATTATAAAAATGAATCATATGCATGGAAATAACTTAAAAATGATTATTTTATATTTAAGAATATAAGAGGCTAATTTCTGGAAAAAAAAAGTATAAAATTACATGCTTAGGCTATAATTGCAAAGCTATTGCAATTATATCCAAAAGATGCCAATTTGGATAATTATGAAATAATTTGATCTTATTAGGACCACAAACAATGAATTAAAACAAGAAATTCCTTTGAAATCATTTGTGATGCGATTTTGTAATTATTTATTGGAAATAAAATGCTAGATAAATTAGCCAAAATATAGGAAAATTATAGAAAAATGCCAATTGTTGTTAATGCATGATTTTGAAGGTACATATGCAATTTTAAAAATATTTTGGAAAAAACTGGGTATCAACACATATTGTGCTCATGTTTAAGAAGAAACAGATGGGAAGCCTTGGTTCCACGACATCCAAAGGTATCTGACAAAAGAAGAATTCCCGGAGCATGCAAACCATACTCAGAAAAAGCACGCTTTGAAGATTGTCCAACAATTTCTTCCACAGCGGAGGAACCCTATATAGAAGAACTCCTGATTTGGGATTATTGATGTGTGTCTACGCGAAAGAAGCTTCTAAGTTGCTAGAAGAGATACATGCCGGAACCTGCGGCCCACATATGAATGG
>ML306507.1:81131-124160 GCA_005239505.1 Nicotiana paniculata | reverse complement strand
GGGCTAAAGTGATGAGTCCACTTCATTAAGCCCAAGATGTCATCTTCCTAGAGGCCCAGTTTGATGTCACGCGTCAAATGACGTGGCACGCCAAGTCAAGCGGAAGATCCAATAAGATTGTGCCACGTGTCAAAATGACAAGGCATGCCAAATCACATTAAAAGGTCAATGACATCGCGCCACGTGTGCAATTGACATGTTCTGGCCAATCAAATGCAGCCTTGTCACATTTCGATTTGATTGGTCGGAAAGAGTTTGTTCGTATCATAACTCCTTTCCACAACTATAAATAGGGGTCTTCATAACTCAGAAAAGACACCAGAAGTTATAACAAGAAGCAAGAGGGAGCTCGTAGATCAAACGTTGCGGATTTCTCTAAAAGCGACAATCATTCAATTGTTCGAAGGATTAAAAGATCAAGACGAAGATTCAAGAACAAGCTGCAAGCCCTTGGATTGAAAAGAACGTCAAGATCAAGATCAAGCTTCAAGCACTTGGATTAAAATAAAATAAAATTCAAGATTAAGCTCGGAGGCTCTTTTATTTACCGTTGAAAAGAAGAATCAAAGGATTCATAGAGATTGTAACACTCAAATATTTGAAATAAAATACTACGACTGTTGCGATATTTTTCGGTCTTGATTTTATTTTCTCGACGCAAATTTATTGTCTACACCTATATTTAGATGTTTCTTCTTCTTAAAAAAAGCTGAACATCTAAATAAAGAATTCATGTTAAGTTACCTAAAAAGTTCCTCATTCTCACTACTTCATCCAAATAAAGTATTCAAGTAATGTAACCATTATCAAGAAAATACAACAAAGACATTAATAAAGCAAATCAGAAGTAGCAATAATAAAACTATGTTTAAATAGAAAGTATTCTAACAGTAACTTAGCAACTAGTACTAAATATACGACATAACATCTAATGAATAGGGTATTGGACTTATTGTTATTGATATATGGATAATAGACTAAATATGAAGTATAAAAAATTTGGATTTTCGGATATCCAAAAATCTGAAATACCAAATTCAATATCCAAAAAAATTTAAAATTAAATCCGAAATCCAATCTGTAATCCGAAAATCCAAACCAAAAATCCAAAATATTCGTATTTCAGTTTGAATTTCGGGTTTACCCAAACTATACCCACCCCTAGTAAATAGTGCTAATTAGTGAATTCGACACTTGATTGCACAGGAATTGTTGCGTGAGCCCTGAGCATTGAGCGTTAGACGCGTTTAGGACATAGAATCGGGCGCTTAGGGGCGTAAGTCTCACATAATTAAGCATCACGCATGAGCCTCATGGCGTTTTGAAAGTGCAATACTCCAGAGCGAACCCCCAGGCGAATTCTAAAAAAAGCCTTTTAAAATACTGGAGAAACATGTTAACTAATAAGCCTGTTTGGCCAAACTTCTCAAGAGGCCAAAAGTATTTTTTTTTTTTCAAAGGCACTTTTTTTCCTAAGTTGTTTGGCCAAGCTTTTTTTGGGGGAAAAAAGTTTTTAGAAAGAAGCAGAAGCAGTTTTTGAGACGTAGAAAAAAGTACCTTCTTCCCAAAAGCAGAAGGAGAAGCAGTTTTGACTTTTCTTCTTACCAAAAATACCCTCAACAAAATTTAGTATACACCAAAATAACTGTTAACCCTAATACTTAAGATATTAATGTATAAATATTTTTTTATTATTTTTAGGATAAATTTCTAATATATATAGTGACTTTAGGGGTGGATGCTTTTATATTTGTTAAATGATTTTTAATATATTTAACTTATATTAAAAAGAATTAAGTACTTTTAAATTTTATTTTCATATTTTACTTAAATAAAATGAAAAAATTTAATTATTGCTTGTAATCACAAATTTTTGAGATTATTTATTTACTTATAATATTAACTATTAAGTAAATCTATTTATGTCCTTGTTCGTAATTTGATACTTAAAAACTCTTTTTGAAAAGCTTGTCAAACATAAATTATCGTTCAAAGTTACTTTTCAAAGTGATTAACTAAGCACAAATTACTTCTCTTCCAATGTACTCACTTTCTAAAAAAAATACTTTTCAAAATAAGTTTAAATTCTCCCATTTGACGAAAGAGGCTATAATTTGGGATTGAAGAAGAATAAAATAGAAGGGAGAGAGGGTATTTTGAGGTAAGAAAAGTAATCATTTTGGAATGCGCCTGGGGTATTGTCATGTTATGGTATGACTAGAAAATACGCGCAGACACACACACTGACACAGTGCCACGGGCCACGAGTGATGGGCATTTAGTCTCTCTCACTCTCTCTCTGTCGTACACAAACAAACAACGGCGCACCTATACGTACACAAACACACAATCTCTCTCTCCCTTGCTCTCTAGCGATTAAGTCTACAAAGATTCTCCCTCGAATCCATCGAGAGATTGCGATGCGCTTTTTGTTCTTATATCATTCGATCCATCAAACACCTATTCTTAAATCTGTATCTTAGGGAAAAAATCAATTGAAAAGAATGTTCTTAGTCGATTGGTTCTACGGAGTTCTCGCATCGCTTGGTCTGTGGCAGAAAGAGGCTAAGATCTTGTTTTTAGGCCTTGATAATGCCGGCAAAACTACCTTGCTTCATATGTTGAAAGACGAGGTTCTGTTGCACTTTTTGTTTTTTCATTTTCACCTTTCTTTTTGTTAATTCATGCGATTGCATTCATTTTAGTGTAACTATCTACAATAAAAACTCAGCAGTAATACAATTTTGCATCTTTTCCTGTGTTGATGAAAGGGAAAACGTGTGTAATTAGTTGATTTTGTGTCTGAAATCAAGCCTTTATACGGTTGTCATGTTCTATTCCCATTTCGTTAGATTCTAAAGATTAGTTTTAGAGAACCTGTAATTCTGTCTTAAAGACAGATTACTGAATATTAGAATGGTATGGACCCAATTAAAGGTAGCCTGACATCAACTAGTTTGGGATTGAGGCATGGTAGTTGTTTTTTATTTTTATTTTCGTGCTATGTTTTTTTCATTGAGTGTGCGGTTTCAAGATTCAATTATCTGTCTAATTTTTGTTTCGGCTTTCCTATTTATTATCTCTTGTCAATGATTTTTTGGGCGTTATTCTTAAAGAGTCAGTATTAGTATTTTAATTTCGTTGAGCTGTTTGCTTTTGTTTGGTGGACCTGAGCGATATTGAGCCTGAAAAAGTTAATGTTTTGGAATTTGGCAGAGATTGGTTCAACATCAGCCAACACAATACCCGACATCAGAGGAGCTTAGTATCGGGAAAATTAAGTTCAAGGCATTTGACTTGGGTGGGCATCAGATTGCTCGTCGAGTGTGGAAAGATTATTACGCTAAGGTATTTTACTTTACACTATTGTTTACAAAAAAAAAAAAAAGGTATTTTACTTTGTGCCGCTTGTAATGATGTATCCTTTTTTGATAAGTCTAATGATGTATCCTGTTAATGCTTGACAAGTGTTTAGCTACCCGAGGTGGAAGAATTTCATGTCTGGGAGAGAATTCTACCTTGTGTTTTATGGTTATAATTGCAAAACTTAATTTCCTTGAATTCCACTGCCAGAGATTTGCTCCCTCTGCTACGTTGTTTTGAAACGTTTCGACATGCATCTACAAAGAATAACAATAACAACATATATATAAAAAGGATAACGTAACTGTTAGACAAAATTCACAAGTTTGATGATGCTGCCTTTGGTTCCCATGGAGGTATTTCAATAGTACCTTACCACATACTTCCCCAGTTTCTGAAATAATGCATCTGTATTCACTGGAAGAATGCTTAGAATATTAATCTTGGATCTATGTGTGTCAGTGTTCCTTTGTTATCGAGTATATGAGTGTCTGTGCCCTGTTTTAAAAAGTTTGCGATTGGGCTGACAGAAATCATTTCTTCAAGAATTTCCATTGTTGAATAAGACACGACAAGTTATTCTCCTTCCCATTTACTTCCTCTTCCTCTTCTTATTTGTCAATCTGCTTAGTGAATAGCAAGCAAGTGATTCTCTGGGCCAGCGCAAAGTAGCTCATCGAATCGTTTGTTTTCTACTTGTTCTGTTTGTCACGATTCTAGAGTATCTCTTGCTTATGTCTAGGTATGATAGTTCTACATTTGATCTTTGATAGACAATGAAAATTCTCAGAACTGCCAGCAGTTGATGCCACGTGATAGAGATTGGTATAACCTGCACTCTGTTTCAATATTCTGCCGTGGAAGCTTGTGTGAGCAGATATTCCCAAGTATGAATTTCTGGCTAGTTATAGAAACATATCAAAGAGAAGTCTTAGATGGAATTTTGTTGATTGGTATTCTTTATACAATTTTTATAAATAAACTGGATCCTTTTACACCTTAATTACAAACTTCTATATCGAAATAACCAGGTTATGTTTGAGAAGTATTATCGCCAAAGAGACGGAGGGAGGAGAGAGAGTGCGCATATTAAAGGAAGTTCAATTCTTTGGGATTTTGTGCTATGCAGGAAACATTAGGATTTTGTGTAATCTGATTGCTGTTGATGTGAAGTTACTTATAAAGTTGAGCTGAAAATTTTGTCATTTCGTATCGTGCTCTTTTTTTTGTCCTTCTCTAACAACAGTGGCTGACGCACATGGTGAACCCGTTTCACCAAAAAATAATACTTTGTATATGTATAAATTACGATTAAAACAGCGTGAATTTTGTATAAATATTTTATTTGAACCCGCTTGACAACTACTATTTTACGTCTAAAGTTTTGTACTTCTAAGATTGAACCCGCTTGCACAAAATCCGCCACTGTCTAACAAGCTGCAGGAAGTATTTGGCTAATCTTATGGTGCTTTGAACATGAAATTCATGTGAAGGTGGATGCTGTTGTTTATCTGGTGGACGCCTATGACAAAGAAAGGTTTGCCGAATCTAAGAAAGAGCTGGATGCTCTCCTCTCTGATGAGTCGTTGGCCAGTGTTCCTTTTCTTATACTGGGTAACAAGATAGACATCCCGTATGCTGCATCAGAAGATGAATTGCGTTACCACATGGGGCTAACGGGCATCACAACTGGCAAGGGAAAGGTAAACCTGGCAGAATCCAATGTTCGTCCGCTTGAGGTATTCATGTGCAGCATAGTCCGCAAAATGGGATATGGAGAAGGCTTTAAATGGCTCTCTCAATACATTAAATAACAGATGTAGGAAGTAAGATATCGTCATTCTGTTTTGCTTGTGCTTTTGTACTGTATATGCGTTGGAACGTCTGTTTGAAAGCATTGTTGATTATGCTTCTCTTGTTCTAGCTTTCTAGGAATATGGTGAACGAAAGGATTTTCAAGATTTTCTTGTTACATAACAAAATGTTTAAGTGAAACTCTCAACCATAATTCCCATCTCTAGAAGTGGTGCTATTTTTGCTCTGTTGTAAAGCATAATCACAAATGTTTTGGACTTACGTATTCATTCATTTGCTTGCGCTGTTATCGCTTTCATTCTAACGCCCACTTACCAATTTGTTTGAGATAACCTTTAATCAACGAACAAGAGAGGTATGAGAATGGTCCCCGTTGTTTGGCTATAACTACATGTGGCAAAATGGTTAAAAGAAAACAGTTATTTATCTATTAAAATGCTTTGGATAATGAATTTTTTGGTCAAATATGGATAAGAAACATATTATTCATTTAAAAAATAGATAACCAATGGATAACTAATGGGTTTATTTTTTACATTCATGAACTCAAATTGGGGGTTCCTCAAGTTTGGAAGACTAGAAATTTTCCCTAAGTGATCATATTCAAGAAGTCATGGATAGTATGGATATCCATATTATCCGCCAGTTAATCCGTTTTTTATCCGTATTAAATATGGGTCCAGTCGGATAATTTATATATTTTTGCATTACACGTTTTCAACCCGACCCATATTCGACGCGACATGCCCCGCCCGTTTGCCACCCCTAGTTATAACTAACAACATTGAACTAATTTAATTATTCCTCTTTCTTAGATCCATTTAAGCTAGTAGTTATTGTTTGGATAACTGATGGTAGGATATAATCTCGTGTTTTAGTCGCTTTTTCACTCTAATTTATTGCACTTTAAGAGTGTTTGAGTTTTAATTGCTAATGTTTTGCACTAATTGTGTGTTTTATGTCTTGTAGAAGGATTCCGATCTATGTCGATATTACGGAATGAATTCGAGTGATTTGGAGCTTTGAAGTCTGAGTAAAAGCGCAAGGGATTAAGCCGGGATCACGTTAATGGGCCGAACATAACGTCTGGATATCAAAAAATCAAGAAAAAGCCGGACTCTGAGAAAACAACACTAGCACGACTCGTGACGCGCCGCACCTGTGTAAAATCCCTGCTGCCTGTCAGAAACAACTCTCTCGATTTCCCAACTAATGCCCCGCATGGCGCGTCGCCCCATGCGGCGCGCCTGTGCACTCTCTATAGGGTATTTGTCCTATTCGGCAAGAGAAGGTGTTTTCGTCTGGGCCCGACCCTACTTGGTATATATACATGGAAAAATATTTTTTTTGAAACTTTTGACACAGACCTAAGGAGGCTAAGGAGGAGTTGGAGAAGCGAAAGCACAAGGAATTCATCATTCAATCCTCACTCAAGACAAGAGTTTGGATTGTTTTATGTTTTTCTCTATAATTGTGACAAATTACTCCATATCTATGGAGTAGTTCTTTTTGGGGATTGATGGATTTGGTGTATTGACTTTTGTTTGTGGATATTAACTTCAGTTTTTATGTATTGAATCGTTTTGGGTGTTTTAATTATTGCGTCTATATCCACATGTTCATGTAATCCAGAGAGGCATAACTTGTGATGTTTTTGCATTATCTTGTTGTTTGAGTTCATTAATTCTTCTTAGTAATCGAAAGAGGGTAGTTGAATTGTTGATTAAACCTAGTTGGGAGGATTATCGAAAGCGGTTATTCTAAAGACCAATCCACTACGAATTCGTGCATATTTTCACGGAGCTTAACTTAGTTCATATTGTGAGGTTGAGACTTCATCGAGAGAGGAGTTTCTACTAAATGTTTGAAATAATAATTGAGTGAATTCGAGAGACTCACTTGAACATTAAAAGTGAATTAACTAGAGTTAAATCCCAGACAATTATCTTGCACCTATCCAATCAACCCCTATTTTCTCCCATTGATATTTTGCTTGCTTACTTTTGTTCGATTGTCATTAGTCAACTAGCTCTACATTCTTAGTTAATTTTAGTTTTAATTCATATATCTCAATTGTTGATCATCTTGGATAACAATCTAGCTACAAACTACAATAATATTGTTTAAACACAATCCTTGTGGATACGATATTATATTATATTATATTATATTCGACTAGCGAGCATAATTTGTGTTGTGTTTTAAAGCTCGTCAAGTTTTGGCGCCGTTGCTGGGAATTGACAATCAATAGTGTTCAATGTAATTTTTGGTGCTAATTCAGGAATTATGTTTTAGTTTTTTTCTTTTCTTGTTCCTTTTCTATTTTATTTTCTTTGTTAGTTAACTTCTTTTCAAGATTTGTTTTATAATACCTAACAAGTTGGAGATGATACTGTAGATATTGAACTCTAAATGTTGTGAAGATTCCCACACCTCCTTTTTTTCGAAAGGGAGATATGGGGAGTTTTTTCAATTTAAATGACATTATTCGAATTGGAATTATTTTATTTAATTAAGAGTCTTCACTCGGAATTATTTTATTTACGGTGTTCCGAGTCACCATTCAATTTAAAAATCCCAAATCGAAAATTTTTTGACTATGTTTAAAAGTCTGCGAACACAGAAAATCGGACAAGGAATTTTGTTAACCCAGGAGAAGGTGTTAGGCGTTCCCGAATTTCGTGGTTTTAGCATAGTCGCTTTAACCATACATGGCTTAATGATTTGTTTAATTACGTATTTTAGAAACTATGTACGTTTTACCTTTTACCACTTTTAATTATGGCGCTTATGGATTTATCTTGAAACAGATTACATGTGTGTAAACTCGCTTTACTTGGGGCGCTTAAATCATGTCATGCGTACGTGTACACAGTTAATCACGCTTTATTAGTATTGAGATTGTTTGGCCAAAGTTGCGCGAACGCATACTTCGATTTAATTTTAGAGCCTAGACAACTGGCCCAATTACATTATCTGCAGGCTTACATTAGGCCTAAAGCTTTTAGCCATTAAATACCATCTCAACCGGGCTAACTCATTACCAAGCCTAAAAAAATATAAGGTAGAAACAGTTACGAGATTGGGAGAATTTCGACCACAAGTCGTGGTGTGAGAAAGAGGCCTAAGGGGGGCAATGTCATAGCCTTTGGATTTATTCACTGAACAGCTCCCTATATGGCAAAGACAATATTAAAGTATTCGTAAAAGCTATTTTTTAAGACACGGATAAGTGCACCAGTCAACATTCGAGGACGAATGTTCCAAAGGGGGGAATGATGTTACACTCTATATTTTCCTACGCGAGAGTACGTCGTCAGCCAATTGATTTAAGCTCAGAAATGAGATTATCTTTGAAATTGTATAAAGTAAGTTAATAATGTTACCTTTGTGGTTACAAATATTTAATATTGTGAATAACAATTACCAGGAGGGTTGGAAAGCTTAGATGCTAAACGAATTGAAGAAAATAAGTTTGGTCGAAAGTCGACACGTCTGGAATGTTATAACATGTACTTTAGGGTGAGACTATGGTTATTAATATAATGAAGAGGTTATTTTATGACTTATTTAAGTTGTATGATAGTCGCATGTTACATTTTGAATTCAAGAAAGTTGTGGAACAAAAGTTGGCAAAGATCATCACAAGTTACATTCATAATATGCTGAAACTTAGGTCAAATGTAACTGAGTTTTTATCCCAATATACTTAGAATTATTGGATGATATACATATCAAACTAAATATCTATGAGTCTAGTTTCCAACGCATTAAACCGTTTGTATATACGACGCCGGAGTAGAGAGGTATTTGGGTTTTAGCAAGACTGCGCCAAGCAGCTCTCCGGGGCCCACATAGGCGGTTTAGATATGTTGATATGTATAAGACATCTCAACCCTGTTTTATCTCATTCATTTTCAGTATCTTCAGCCCCTAGACACCTAAAATTATTCTCTCAAGATTATCTCATGATCCTAGACCCAAACAAAGGGCAAACAACACAAATCAAGTGTCGGGAATCCCGTCGCGCTAGTAAGTTTCTTATTCTTCTTGTTGTTGCTGATTTTAGGGTGGTTCCAGCTCGTGCGGGAGGTTGTTTTAAGTGAATTATATTCTGTAAAATACTCTCCAATGGTTTTCATATCAACCCTAGGTTATTTCAAGTCTTGCAGACGGATAACACCATATTTCAACATCAAGAGTTAGTTCTAGTGAAGAACAACACCTCTTTGAGGTTGTGTTGTTATTGAGGATAGTTTTGGGATGTGTTTGGATTAAATTTGAAGTATTTGATACTGTATAAGGTGATTATAACATCCTACTAATTGTGCATTATCTTGTTGTTTGAGTTCATTAATTCTCCTTAGTAATCGAAAGCGGGTAGCTGAATTGTTGATTAAACCTAGTTGGGAGGATTATCGAAAGAGGTTCTTCTAAAGATCAATCCACTATGAATTCGTGCATATTTTCACGGAGCTTAACTTAGTTTCTACTAAATGTTTGAAATAATAATTGAGTGAATTCGAGAGACTCACTTGAACATTAGAAGTGAATTAACTAGAGTTAAATCTCATCCAATTATCTTGCACCTATCCAATCAACCCCTATTTTCTCCCATTGATATTTTGCTTGCTTACTTTTGTTCGATTGTCATTAGTCAATTAGCTCTACATTCTTAGTTAATTTTAGTTTTAATTCATATAATTCTCAATTGTTGATCATCTTGGATAGCAATCTAGCTACAAACTACAATAATATTGTTTAAACTCAATCCTTGTGGATACGATATTATATTATATTATATTCGACTAGCGAGCATAATTTGTGTTGTGTTTTAAAGCTCGTCAAGTTTCGGCGCCGTTGTTGGGGATTGGCTTAGTGTTCAATGTAATTTTTGGTGTTAATTCAGGAATTATGTTTTAGTTTTTTTTCTTTTCTTGTTCCTTTTCTATTTTATTTTCTTTGTTAGTTAACTTCTTTTCAAGATTTGTTTTATAGTACCTAACAAGTTGGAGACGATATTGTAGATATTGAACTCTAAATGTTATGAAGATTGTCACACCTCCTTTTTTTTCGAAAGGGAGATATGGGGAGTTTTTTCAATTTAAATGACATTATTCGAATTGAGATTATTTTATTTAATTAAGAGTCGTCACTCGGAATTATTTTATTTACGGTGTTCCGAGTCACCATTTAATTTAAAAATCCCAAATCGAGAAAATTTTGACTCTGTTTAAAAGTCTGCGAACATAAAAGATCAGGCAAGAAATTTTGTTAATCCGGAAGAAGGTGTTAGTCGTTCCCGAATTTCGTGATTTTATCATGGTCGTTACCATACATGGCTTAATGATTTGTTTAATTATGTATTTTAGAAACTATGTACGTTTTACCTTTTACCACTTTTAATTATGGCGCTTATGAATTTATCTTGAAACATATTACATGTGTGTAAACCCGCTTTATTTGGGGCGCTTAAATCACGTCTCATACGTATACACAATCAATCACGCTTTATTAGTATTGAGATTGTTTGGCCGAAGTTGCGCGAACGCATACTTCAATTTAATTTTGGAAATCGTAATTATGTCACGCAAACGTGTACACAATCACAATAATAATTTAAACCGCGCCTAAAAGCATTTCTACGAGTACTCATTTTTTGAAAACCGTAATCATGTCATGCGAACGTGTACACACAATCACGATAACTTAATTAAAAGCGCACCTAAAGGTTTACTAAATATGGATACGGATTTGTGGAAATGAATGTGAATTTTAGCTACTGTGAAGAGATGGGTTCGCAGCAAGCCCAATGCGTTATCTTGTCCAGCTGCTATCAGCAAATGAGCCTAGACAACTGGCCCAATTACATTATCTGCAGGCTTACATTAGGCCTAAAGCTTTTAGCCATTAAATACCATCTCAACCGGGCTAACTCATTACCAAGCCTAAAAAAAATTATGTACTAACTTTGAATTCTGTCAAAACATACTTTTGCAAATTTAAACCAAAACTGAAGAATCAAACGTTATTACAAAGCCATTTTTTGAATGAATCAAAATACAACTTAGTAGAATATTTGAAATTACACTAAGACTAACTACTAAAATTACTAATATTTTGACAAATAAACTAAGGCTAATACTCTTTACATACTTCACTGCCAGAGAGCTTAGCAAACGTTAAGGGGAAAAACCTGTTTAAATTGGAATTCAAACCCAAATAATCATGATATCGGAAGGTTAATGACTGAACTAAAGAGATGACATGTAAACAACTTCATGGATAATAATAGGATCAACAAAGTTGGACCTTCTCTTTTCAAGTTATACAAATCTTTCCTAAAACAGGTCACAAGGAAGTGAAACATCATGTAAACACAAAGACCATCCAAAATTTACAAATTTCAAGCTCAAATGATTATGCTAAGTTCCAGAATCATACAAGTTTATCAATGTATACCTTAAAGCAGCAGCAAGCACACAAACAGTAGGAACCAGACAAGAATGCTTTGAAGCTCAAAACCCAGAAATCCAAAAAAATGAACCAAGTGTGAAATTCCAGATTCAGAGAGTATTTTTTTTTTTGGTTTTGCTTCTGAAGTCCCAGAGTTGGTTTTTCAGAATTTCTTTGCTAAAAATGAAAATGAAGAAAAGAAGACTATAAAATTCAGTGCAGGATCAGTATTTTTCTTTTAGAGAATTCAGTGTGTTTTCAGGGAAATCCGTGTGTAAAAAACGAAAGAGTGTGCCCTCTTATAGAATGTGAAAGTGTCCTTTTTGGCAGCCTGTGAGGGATATTTGAAGCGTCCGGAACCCAATTAGGCTAAAATTAAACAAATAGAACAAAAATAAGTTAAAAAAAAAATAGGACCGAACAATGTACAACGCCACACTATATGGCGCTATACACTAACGGTAACTGTGCCGTTAGTGTATAGCGCCACATAGTGTGACGTTATATACTTTTTTTTTGACAGGCGGGTATAACGCCACTATATGTGGCGCTATACACTAAAAGTAGTATAACGCTGCATGGCCCACTGGTTGAAAGGTAGATGTGAAGTGGGTTTTGTCCTTGAGGTACAAGATTCAAACCCCTACACCAACATTTTTTATATTTTCCTATTTCCTTTTCATTTTTTGTTTCTTTTCATTATTTGGTTTAAGTGTTTANTAGTTAACATATTTATTTATTATTTGTTCAACTTTCCATCTTCGTCCTTTCACATTTATAAATAGCTTAGCTAAGCAAAAACATGAAGTTTCGTGAAGAACCCATAAAAGCCAATTGAAACTTCTCGTAATTTTTTTTCATGATAATTGCAGTTTATTTTTATGAGAATTTTTTAGTCGGTTGCAAAACGGATTGATACCTTCATATTTAAAAATTAGTGTAACCTTAAATTTCTCAAGTTACTCTTCAAATAATTAATTTATTTTATAGCCTCAAAATATTACGGTATATTTAAGATTACAAACTTTACAAAATCAAAGTTTTAAATTTCGAGGTGTGACCAAACACCTTTCAGGTACTTCTATGTTGAATAGTTAAGCTACCAATTTTTACAATATATAACTATAAATTACTCATATTTTTATTGTCCAGGTATTTAAATCAACTTCTACTACAGATAAAATAGCAAATACTTTTGAGATATTTTAATTCCTAGATCTTGTACTGATTAATAACTACATAATCAAATTCTTTTTAAATAGTTTAGCTTTTGAATCTTGTATTAATTTTTAATTACTGAAAATAGAGCAAAATCGTTCTATAATATAGTATAATTAAAGTTAAATTAGTAATTAAAATACGAACTTGAAGCAATAAGAAAGAAATATTAGAAGCTAAATATATTGATGAGTTTGCATTAATTGTTTTCTTTCATTTGAAAATAAACCTTATAATTCTAATTTGAAAACAAAAGAAAAAAAGTAACTTGTTTTTACGTATAACACAAAATAACAACTATTAAAAGTATTGGTAAATTTATTATGAAATGTTTGGATCCAAGTGAACTCTCTGCATGCTAGCTGATATTGTGTCGTGCCTCCTGGCTGTGCAATTAGAAGCAGCAGTTCAATTAGAGCTCGTTTGGAATTAGAATTTTTGTACTTTTTTTCAAAAAATCAGTGTTTGGCTATAAATATTTTAATTTTCATTTTAAGATGAATTTTAGAATTTTTGATAATTTGACAAACTTCAAAAAATAAAAAATGTTGGTGTAGGGGTTGGAACCTTGTACCTCAAGGACAAAACCCACTTCACATGTAAAAATTGCGCGTGGTTCCCTATTTGGTCGCCTCCATTTAACCTNTGGGGAACTTCAGCCCCTTATGCTGAAGTTGTTGTCTTTATAACTTGGAAACTTCAGCCCCGTATGCTGAAATTCCCCATTTACAAAAGTCAAAACTTCAGCTCTAGAGCTGAAGTTCTCCGGTGTAACTGGGGAACTTCAGCCCCGTATACTGAAGTTTTTGTCTTTGTAAATGGGGAACTTCAGCATACGGGGCTGAAGTTCCCCCAGTTACACTGGGGGACTTCAGCTCTAGAGCTGAAGTCCCCCAGTGTAACTGGGGGAACTTCAGCCCCGTATGCTGAAGTTCCCCATTTACAAAAGACAAAACTTCAGCTCTAGAAGTTAACTGGGGAACTTCAACCCGTATGCTGAAGGCTTTGTCTTTATATGAAGTTCCCCATTTACAAAGACAAAAACTTCAGCTCTAGAGCTGAAGTCCCCCAGTGTAACTGGGGGAACTTCAGCCCCGTATGCTGAAGTTTTTGTCTTTATAACTAGGGAACTTCAGCTCTAAACTTCAGCTCGCAATTGCTACTGCAGCCCCACATGCTGAAGTTATGAGCAAAAGCGGGTACGGATGCAATTTTTTTTACAAAACGGGTATAAGTTAAAACGTGGCACAAAAAGCGGGTACGGATGCAAAAGCCCCACTTCACATCTACCTTTCAACCAATGGGCCAGGCAGCCTTGTACTACTTTTAGTGTATAGCGCCGGATATAGTGGCGTTATACCCGCTATCAGAAAAAAAAAGTATATAAAGCCACACTATGTGGCGCTATACATTAACGGCACAATTACCGTTAATGTATAGTGCCACATAGTGTGGCGTTATACATATTTAGGTACTCTTTTTTTTTGACTTATTTTCGTTCTCTTTGTCCAATTTAACCTAATTGGGTTCCGGACCCGATATTTGAATAGGACAGGCCAAAAATCTGTCAGTCCTTTTTAGGGATAAGGTACTTTTGTACCAGAAAACGGACAGCTATATATACAAATTTTTCATATGTTTTTTAGGTTCTTTTACTTCTGAATCTACCACTTTTAGCCCAAAATCTGACATGATTTCTTTCAACTCTTTGCATTTTAGTCCCTTATCCCTAATCTAGAACCTTCTCAATAAACCAATAGAAAAGATTCTTTGATTTTCCAACTCCTCAATTTCCCCTTTAAGTTCTAGTTATTGCAAATAAACACCCAAGAGGGAAAATAAGCTCAAACCATCTTTTTCTATTTCCAAACATCCCCTTTTACTTTTAGTTAATGATAGGTGAACCCTTGCTAAGCCACATTAATCAAAACAAAAACAAGTAATGCAATACTATTTAGCAGCTAAACCTAATTAATCTAACATAGATCAAATTAAACAACTCATGTGTTTAAACTAATTAACATGTAACTAACTAAGCAGTCCTATCAATCACAACTGATAACAGAAAAAAAAATAATGGAAGAGAGAGTATACCTAAATTGGACTCTGTTGATTTGAAACATCACCCGGTCGCCAAAAGTCCTCGTGCCAAGAGACCCGTCCAGAACTTGAATTCCTAATGGGACATCTTGGCATGAGGACCTTTGAAAAACCATATACGGGGCTAGGGTTATCTTCTGTTTTTTTCAGAGGGATTGAGGTTGAACAGAGAAGAAAGAACTTTGTCACAGTTCCGGCAAAATCAGTGGTGTTCTTGACCAAAACTTAGTGTCCATCAAATGTTATGAAACCAACATCAATCAATAGCTCTCAAGATCAATCAATTGATGCAAGTTATAACGTGAGACAGGCCCGGATTAGAAGGAAAATCATAAAAGGGGCAAATCTAGATTTTCTTGACTTCTTAGATATGAAATTCAACGGATTTGGTGAGGAATTTGGGAAAACTAATGGTAGAATAGTATTGAGGGGAGGCTGGGGATTGTGGGGTATTAATTTGGGCATGATTGGGGGTCAGCCGCCGCGGTAGGCGATTTCCGGCGGCGGTTCAGGCGGAGGTGAGAGAGAGCGGTGAGAGAGGTGAGAGAGACAGAAAGTGAGGGGTTTTTTTGGGGTGTAGGTGGTCCTTTCAGACAGTTATAAGGGGAGGGGGAGTTGAGTTGAGGGTCGTTGGATTAGTTAGATGAACGGTCCAGATTGCTTGATGTCTAAACAACGTTGTTTGGTTTATTATAGGGTTGGACCGGGTGGGATTTGGTTTGGGCTGGACGGCTTGAGAACAATTGGGCCATTAGGAATTGGCCCAGACCAAATATATTACTCATTTCCCATTCATTGTTTCTTTCTTCTTCTCTTTTAATTTGATTTTAAACCTAATTAAATTAATCAAAATCCTAAATAAACTAAATAAAATCCTTGAATTAGATTCTAAATTGCAGAATTAACTTAATCATCTATTTCTAACATCAAATTGAATAAATGACTAAAACTAATGAAAGAAAAATACTAATTTTAAAACTAAAAGCTAAATATGTAAAAATGACCATTGTTTTTGTGATTTTTGTTTAATAATGTAATTATTTAACAATTAAATTCTAACAAAACCTAAAAACGCAATGCATGAAATTTTTGTGATATTTTTCATGATTTTAAAATGTTAAAATGCAACTAAATGCAATCAAATAACAAGAAATTCCATAACTTCTATAAAAAATTTAAAAAAAATCTACTTTTGTGAATTATGTAGGAATATTTTAATCGGGTAAAAATCACATGCTCACAAAGATAGAGTACAACTAGCCTAAGAAAACGGTTGAAGAGTTAGCAGCTGAACATTATCAGCGGTCTGCTATATGTTTTAAACGCGGTGGAAATCTTCTATATGTTGATTGTCAAGCAGGTATGTATTCTTCCTATGGTTTGTATTTTGAACAATCTCACTTTGTTCTAGTCTGTACAGGTATAAGGATTCATATGGGCACAATCTTGACTTTTGTTGGGATGAATACCTTTATTATTACTGGAATGGAAGTGAAGTGAGACAACCATCTAAAGGGGAGAATGGTAGTTTAGAAGAGCTTGTGTATAAGTTCATAGATAAGGTGGAAGAGGACACCCTACTCATGAGTGTCAGGACTCATTTGAGGAAGTGAATGTTGTAGGGAATTACAACTTTAATACAATGAGTCAGAGGCACCCATGTTTTCATGGAGTTCATCTGGGGTACTGTGAATGCATGACAACAAAATAATCCTAGACCCCAGGGAAAAGAAGCTCCAACATACCAAAATCAGCAGAGGCAGCAATTTCAACCTCAATAACTCATTCAGTCTGGCTTAGAAGATCTCATGAAGGCCTTCATTCAGAAAACCGATGAGAAGCACGAAATTCATAGTGCAGCTATAACGGAACATGGAGCTGCTATCAAAGAAATAGGTACTAGTCTTCAAAATCTGGAGAGACAAGTGGGTCCCATTGCAATAATATTATCTGAAAGGATCCTAGGTACTCTACCAGCTGATACTGAAAGAAACCCCAAGGAAACAGTAAATGTTGTAACTTTGAGAAGTGGACAAGTAGTGAAAGAGCCTACCACAATCCAAAATGATGTGATATCTGAAAAAGAAAGTGGGGAGCAGTTGAAAAATGAAGTTGATAAGAAGAAGAATGGCAAGAAGGGAGCTGAGAAAAAGAAGAAGGAAGAGAATTCAAGAAGGGATGAATCTGAAGAAAGCAAGCACATGTCTGCTTTACCTTTTCCCGAAAAACTATATAGAGAAAAGCTGGATAAGCAATTTGAGAGATTTTCATATATGCTGAAACAAGTTAATGTAAATTTATCATTCACATAAATGCTCTCCCAAATGCGGGGTTATGCCAAATTCTTGAAGGAGATCCTTACAAAGAAGAAGAAGATAGAAGAAAACATCAGTAATCAAGCTCACGGAGCATTGTAGTGCAATCTTGCAAAACAAACTCCCATGAAAGTGTGGAGTTTCAGAGAGTTTTACTATACCTTGCTCTTTAGGATTTATTAATTTTGTAAGTCGCTATGTGATTCTGGTTCCTCTATTAACTTAATGCATCTATCTATTTACAGGAAATTAGAGAATGATATTGGAGAGATAAGGTCATCACATATATCTTTGCAGTTGGCTGATCAACCAACTCTGATACCAGAGGGGGATAATGGAAGATGTTTTGGTTCGGATAGATAAATTTGTATTTCTTGTAGATTTTATAGTGGTGAATATGGAGGAAAATAAGGAGGTCCCTCTCATCTTAGGAATACAATTCTTAGCAATGGGTAGAGTAATCTTAGATATACATGAGAGAAAACTCATGCTTAGAGTGGGAGAGGAGACTGTGACTTTTGAGATGAATGTAGAAACAAGGGTTAAAAAGGAGAAGCCGATTGCAAGTGTTGAGTGGAAAGTGAAGAGCTCAAAAGAGAAGGTTGCACTGAATGAGAAACAAAAGTGTGGGATGTACCCCAAGAAGGCTGAGAAGAAGCTGTCTGCATGGATCTGTGCACTGGTTCGGGCGTGTGGAATGGGGCACGACTTTGACTCAGACCTCCACTAGATATTCAGGGAAGTTTCCTTTACCTTATGATTTTTAATTGTGTGTCATGGGGACATACCACAACTTAAAGTGTGGGGTAGGGGTACTTGTATGTTGTATGTATATGTGTTAGTTTTTGTTTTTTGAGTAGTTAGAGATAGAATACATAAAAAATTTAAAACTTTTGATTTTTCCCGATGATGGATATCATTCGACATATTTCTTGACGGATTAAAGTCGAAATAAAAAGACAAAAAGATTTTATTTTGTTAGATAGTGTAATAAATCTCCCTTGTTTTTTCTTTGTGCCGCAGTTTTTTTTCAAAGGTTTTGTTTGAACCGGGTGTAGTTACTTTTTGTTTATAGAATAGTAGGAATCCTTGTGCTTTGGATTGAAATGGAAAGAAATATCTTGACTTTATTGTGCATTGAGAATAGTGAGTACTTTAGTTGTGACGCTTAGGCTCAGTTTTTGAATCTTGTATAGGTACCTTAAATTGTAGGATCTTAACTCTGCTTAACTTCTTTGACTAGAGTGTCTTGATGATCCAATCTTGAGTGAGTTATGTTCCATGTGTGTGTGAGGTTTTGTGTATTCTGTGCAGTGCATTTGATGTCTAGAACTTGCCTCGTGTGTTTGCAAAGCAAAATAGTAGTTTTATTCAGCCTTGGAAGTGATATATGCATTTCTTTGTTGAGCCAGTTATATGATTTTACCCACCTATTTGTTATGTATCTTAGTTAACCACGTTGAGCCTGTAATCCTGTATCTTTGGCAAACACATTACATGCCCTACCCATTTGTTTGAATTAACCATCTAGTTGAACCTTTAACCTCTCGTGAGCACTTGAAATTGTTATGAACTTTGTAAAAGTTGAAGTGTGGGGTGGTTGGTTTGGCTTTCGAGTGGAACTATTAAAATAAGGAGAAAGGGAGATTGATGGATTTGGTGTATTGATATTTATTTGTGGGTATTAACTCTAGTTTTAATGTATTGAATCATTTTGGGTGTTTTACTTGTTGCATCTATATTTACAATTCATGTAATCGAGAGAGGCATAACTTGTGATATTTTTGCATTATCTTGTTGTTTGAGTTCATTAATTCTCCTAGTAATCGAAAGAGGCTAGTTGAATTATTGATTAAACCTAGTTAGGAGGATAATCAAAAGAGGTTCTTCTAAAGACCAATCCACTACGAATCCGTGCATATCTTCACTGAGCTTAACTTAGTTCATATTGTGAGGTTGAGACTTAATCAAGAGAGGAGTTTTTACTAAACGTTTGAACTAATAATTGAGTGAATTCGAGAGACTCGCTTGAATATTAGAAGTGAATTAACTAGAGTTAAATCCCAGACAATTATCTTGCACCTATCCAGTCAACCCCTATTTTCTCCCATTGATATCTTCTCTGCTTACTTTTGTTCGATTTCCATTAATCAATTAACTCTAGATACTTAGTTAATTTTAGTGTTAATTCACATAATTCTCAATTATCATCTTGGATAACAATCTAGCTACAAACTAAAATAATATTGTTTAAACTCAATCCTTGTGGATACGATATTATATTATTACTATATTCATCTAGCGATCATAATTTGTGTTGTGTTTTAAAGCTCGTCACTAACAAACAATATTGAACACCCTCGGCTAAGACATAAGCTATTTATTCTAAACTCACAGGAAGTTCTAGAATGCCATTCAATTTTTTGTTGTCTCGAGAAATGCCAATTAATCCCAACATAATAAAAAAACTATTTTTTGAAAAATAACAACAAAAATGATAACAAATTTTTTTTACCTGTCAAGTAATTATATGGAATGACGAGCAATATTATTGAAACCATAATATAAAAAAGCAGTTCTAAATTGGAAGGAAAGAATTGGAGAGATAATAGCTATGGAAGGACTACTCATTTCTACTAAAGATACTGAAGTGTTTGCACTTTTCTTGGGCGGATTTTGTACGAGAAACTTTGGAAAGATACCTTTACCCCCACAATAAAGTTCCTTTTTAACTAGAAAAGTAGCTTCCACAAAGAATAAAAATAAGTCCTTATTACGAGGCCTTATACTTTTTTTATTAGTATGTGTTGCAATTTTTTTCATACCCGTTGTTTATAGTATATATTCTTAAATGACATAAAGTCTTTAACTTCACATAATAATATTATTATTTATATTAGAAAAGGATAATTTAAATAAATGAGATGTTAGATATGTATTTGCAATATGTTACCTTTGATATTATTGTAAAAAATATATTTACTATTATGAAAAATTTAAGTAGTTTAATTCAAAGTTTTAAAAATATTTTTAATGTTAAAGATGTCACGACCCAACATCCATAAGGTCGTGATGGCGCCGGACACCATCGTCAGGCAAGCCAATCATAAATTAGTTGAAATAAATTCTTGTTTTAACATTTTTTTGAAATCATTACCTTTAACTTATTATGTAATAACTAAACAAAAATCCGTTAAGCAAATACGATGGTTTAAATATTCTATTTTAGAAAATATATCCCTAACACATCCTAGAACCCGGTGTCACAAGTGCATGAGCAATTTCTAAGAATTTATACAATCATTACAAATCTTGTCTGAGATACAAATTGGACAATGAAATTTAAAACAAAATGAATACAATACGAGGGAGACGTTGTCAGCTGCGGATCGCCTCCGGATGATGCATCTCGACTAAGTCTCCAAACCAGCCACATCGCTGTGAAAGTACCTGTGCAATAAAAATGCACAGCAAGTGTAGCATGAGTACGAAAACAACGTGTACTCAGCAAGTCGTCTGCCTAACCTCAGAGAGGTAGTGGACGAGGGGTCGAATTAGACACTCACTAAGGTCCAACAAATTAATTTAACACAATGTGATATCAGTAATAGGCATACGAGGATGATAAAAACAATAAACATTAAAGATAACTGTAACTCAAATAAATGCTGAAAGTAAATAAATAATTACTACTTCTTTTTTCCTCAAATATCTTAAATAAACAGTTACTTCTTCATTTTTCTCCCAAATATCTTAAATAAATAGTCCATGAAATCATTAACAATTTAGCAAGCGCATACGGGATAAGGACAACCGGCCTGAGCCATCATAATAATCATATTTGTGCACTGCCGAGGGTTGAACGACTCGAACCATAAGTGCATCTTTGCCATAAAATAATCATATCTATGCACTGTCGAGGGTCGAACGACCCGAACCATAAATGCATCTTTCAATCCGCCGTGGCGTACGGCCCGCTCCCATGAGAGTGGGGGAAATACACTCCACTCGCGAAATGTAAATTGCGAAGAGGTCACATGCAGTCATGCACAATCGATAGTCCACCCCGACTACGTCGGGAAAATAAATACTCAAGTAAATGACAAATTTCTCTTTTAAAAATCACAAAATAGTATTTAAATCCTTTCCCGAAATTCATTTGCCAAGTTTTATAATATTCAATAATATAACCTTATTCGGAATACAATTACCCAAGGAGGAGTCAATTCTCTTTTAAATGATTAAGAAGGTACACTCTAGCCTTCGTAGGAAATAAGTTACAAATTTAATAGCATTATCAATCTAATATCATTGGCAAGATCACATGTACAACACGTAAGGCATGCTAGTGGGTCTTAGACTACCCGGACATAAGAATAATAGTAGCTACGCACGGACTCCCGTCACCTCATGCGTACGTAGCCCTCACAGATAGTAGCACATACTTAATTATTTCACCTAGGGGGACAATTCCCCTCACAAAGTTAGAAAGGAGACTTACCTCACTCCGAAATTCCATAACCGGCTTCCAAGCCCTTCCGACGATTTCAATGGATGCACAACGCCCCAAAACTACCAAATAACGTGCAAAGAAATAAAAATTCATTCTAATACTCGTAACGAATTCAAATTATATACTTTCACAACTCTGCTCAGTAAATTGACCAAAATACCCTCGGGCCCACGCGCCCGGATTCCAAAATTTCTCCAAGATATACCCTACCCATAGTCTTACTAACTCAAATATACAATTTACTCTAAATTTCATGCTCAAATTCGTGACTAAAAATCCAAATACAAATTTCTAGGTTTTCTTCAAGAATTCCCAATTTTCTACTAATTTCTATGTCTAATCCCATGCATAAACCTTGTATTTAACTTAAAAGCATGAAGAAATTACTTACCTAGTAATGCATGATGAAAATCCCTCTTGAAGCTCCCCTAAAATCGCCCCATCCATGAGAAATATGAGAGAAATGACCAATAAT
Organism: Nicotiana paniculata; assembly: GCA_005239505.1. NCBI lineage: Eukaryota > Viridiplantae > Streptophyta > Magnoliopsida > Solanales > Solanaceae > Nicotiana > Nicotiana paniculata. Next base: position 101,905 of record ML306507.1, on the reverse strand, counting down.
CTCGGTTTTAAAACATTCTGCCCAGGTCATTTGTCGCACCTGCGATGAACTCTTCGCACCTGCGCTTCCGCAGGTGCGCCCAAGAGCCCGCATCTGCGGCTTCCTTCTCCTCCAGTCGGATCCGCACCTGTGACCCATTGTCCGCCTCTGCGCCTTCGCAGGTGCAAAAATTTCATCGCACTTGCGCTCCCACACAAGCCAGCAAATCTTCGCACATGCGGCCAAATCCTCGCAGGTGCGGTCACACCAGACACCAGCAACCCAGCTCCTCTTCTAACTTCAAATTTGATCTGTTAACCACCCGGAATCCACCCGAGGCCCCCAGGACCCCATCCAATTACACCAACCTGTTCCAAAACATAATGTGGACTTTCTCGAAGCCCCAAGTCATATCAAACAACACCGAAATCATGAATCGCACTAAAACTCAAACTTTATGAACTCAAAATTTCAAACTTCCACCTCCGATGCCGAAACTTATCAAATCACGTCCAACTGACCCCAAATTTTGCACACAAGCCATATTCGACATTACGGACCTGCTCCAACTTCTAGAATCGCATTCCGATCCCAATATCAAATTTCCACTTTCGGTTGGATTTCTCAAAAACCTTTAAATTTCTATCTTTAGTCAAATGACTTCAAAATGACATACGGACATCCGAATTCACTTCTGATCGCGCTCCTAACTCCAGAATCACCATACGAAGCTATTCCCAAACTTGGAATCCCAAACGTACATCAATAACACTGAAATGCGCTTCAAACCAAACTTAGGAAATTTTCTTCAAAATACTGACTTCCATAATATACGTTGAAACGCTCCCGGGTTATCCAAAACCCGATCCGGAAATACGCCCAAGTCTGAAATCATCATACGAACCTGCATGAACCCTCAAATCCTGATTCGGAGGTCGTTTACTCAAAATTCCAATCTTAGTCCATTTCTCCAACTTAAGGCTTCTGAAATGAGAATTTTCTTTCCAATTTGACTCCGAACTTCCGGAAATTCAACTCCGACCATGCCTACGGGTCATAATACCTGAAATGGAGCTGCTCGTGACTTCAAACCGCTGAACGTCACACTAGAGCTCAAAACAACCGCTCTGGTCATTACATTCTCCTCCACTTAAATAGACGTTCGTCCTCGAACGTGCTAAGAACTGCTCTGGAGTTATCTGACATCACTGTTTAACACTTCGTCCACCTGCCCGTGCTACCACAACCCAGTTGAGTACATTAGCTTGATCAAATCTGAAGATTTCTTCTTTTACCCATATAATAAGCTTAGAATCCAGTTCCAACACCTGAAATTTCTCTGCGAGGCCTAGTTCCAATATACAAACACCGTATCAACTACCACACGACATACCAGAACATGACTGCATACCCTTGCTGAATTAGCACCATGCACTGCATAATTCATCATCTGACCACAATGACACTCCCCGAACCTTAATAGCCAAAATTCCACGAATCTGATGCTCCCAATGCACCTCATGATATATATATATATATACACCCTGCTATAATGCTGGCGATACCACCACAACGGAGGATATATACAGAAATTTCTAACCAATTGCAGAGTTAACCAAACATTGAATCTCTCCTTTTTGACTTAGATCATCATCTCATTACGAACCAAATAATGGTAATTGCCCTGTAATATACTTCACATAATCTTATCGCACCGATCCCAAATTTATAAATCTCGTCTCACCCAGTATGAACTGCTCAGACAACAAATCACCCTAAACATGACCAACAGCCTCACATGATACCTCAACGCGCCAATAGGCCATAACTCGAACATGATACACAAAGAAACGACTCAGGAAAAGACTACTCAACTCACACAACTTATTATGAACTCTTCTCGAAAAATAGAAAGTAAAACACAAGAAAAATAAATATAGGAACCTTACTCATCATCACACTGTTGCTGTGTGCAACCTGATCAAAATAACATACCCGTGGCGGCGTGCCACCCGATCCCATCATAAAATTCACAAAGGAAATATACACAGAGCTGAATTGCTCAATATCACAAACTACTGAATATCGATCATAAGCACGCTAAGTGCATAATACCATCCTGGGGAGACTGATAGATCCATACACTATGAAAACTCGAGCACAACTGAGGTGCGATACATATACTCTGAATCTCAAGAGCTCGCCTGCTCACATAACATCATCACTACGCGAAATCCCAACACATAAGATATTATCAAGTCGCTTCACAACTCACACGGCACAATCACAACATCACATGAATTTGACGATACGGAACAACACCTGATATTCCAACACTCCTCCTTGAGGAGCGCTATACTGAAATGAACACATATGACTCGCATGAAGCCCATAATCTTGTTTAAATCCATCTATACACTTCAAGCCGATTCCGCTCGCAATGAACTAGGCTGATAGCCTTACCTGGGGTCCAAAATAGCCTACTTCCTCTCATAACACGCAAGAACAACCATCATAGCCGGGGCGAACACCCCACAATCCACAACCAACTGAACCGAATGCCTTCCTGGCATAAATATTCAAATAAGAAATATTGCACTTCCTTATACTCGGTCTAAATCTTCAACCAATCAGGTGACTACATGTCACACTTATACAATCTTCTCGTGGTTACGCTCCCACGACCTTCCACACCAGGTAACAAGTCTGCACATCCATAACACCGACCACACCAATACTGCAAACCCATCAAGAACCCATGACCAGGATACAAAGCCTTCTTCACCGAGTATCGATCTCAGGTGACACTGAAGATAACACTAGCTTACTCTGAACTTCCAAATCACTTTTTCTTGCTCATCCGAGCTCATGACATCCTTGTTAACACCGGACCGCAATCTCGATTCTCACTCCCCATCACACACTGTTTATTGCACCTAACATGCCAATATGAGATTGCGCAAGAATTCCATCACAACTCCTGAACCACTAATAGGGGAAACACCTCATAATATAGAAACCTCTTACTTACCTCCATAAAGAGAACACTAACAACACCCAAGTGAATTCTCACAATCACCCAACATGCGAATCCTTAAGTAGTGGTCTGAACCACCATAAACCTTCCGGGGTCCGCCTACACCTAACATGCCATAGCACTCAAATGCTCCCACATGAAATCTATTACAACGGCCGACAAGCCCCGCACATACCGGCCCGAACCACATGCATAATTTAATCACACTGACGAAACTGATCACTACCGTACATGTGCCATTTCAACCATGGCTAACCACTCCATCCTCTCTATAATTATCCTTAATTGCCTCAGGAATAATAGTGATCCCATTCAACTCATAACAAACTCAATCCTCACTCATCCCGAGTGGCCTTGATCCACGAGACTATGTTGTCTCAATCTCACAACCCATCTCATACCCCTCTGATAATCTTCCTACACCCCGGAGTTTACTTCTCTCACTCTCCCAACACAATCCTGTATGGTAAAACATATCATAGAACACTCCAAACATCTTCCCTTTTCCTTAAAAATTACACTGCAAAAGCTTGACTCTTAATCATAATGCTGCCTGAAACCCTTAAACGCCGCATTCCTAACTTTTGAATTCACTAGGACAGCTATTGAGAGTCACCCACTCTGACTGGCCCCGAATACAATCACTCCAAAGCTCTTCTAGCACATGAACACCCTTTTTCAATGAAGCGCGTGACTGAGTCACTACCCTACAGCTAGCCCATACCTTAAGCATAAATTCTGAATCTCCCAAAACCTAACCCTGGTCCAGTAGGACCAACTTGTGCACATATTTATCAAATCCCATGCACAATTACCATTCTACTCCTTTCCCTTAGCTGTACTAACTTGCCAACATGCTGCCAATTCGCAACCCGATGAGACCACAATCCTACGACCCAATTGTGGGCGGTGGGACTCCCCCACTTAGCCCGAAACTACTCCTTGCACCACTCTAGACCCTGCTGAGATCCTTTCCCCTTTGTTAACACGATCTTGCTCCACCAATCCTTCCAAATTCTCTTGTTAGCACTCCCTAAATACTCAAATTCTCTAGCATCATTCACACATTCTGCCTCCTACCGAATAGCCACTAGAATCCCTCACAAAAACTTGTCAACCACACAACCGCTAACCTACTCACCGGAGATAACCCACCTGTGGAAATCACCAACTGACACCTCCCAACGACGCTGTACTGCATACTCTCTACAACATCAATATCCCATCATAAGCATGTTCTCATTCACCAACTTTACCAGTCCGTCCGCTCCTCATGGACATCTACTAAATGCGCTACAATATATTCTAATTCACCACTATGCTGTCGCTCTCCCACTTTGGTTAAACTCATTTAGGCACTACCTGACCTCCTTTCCTTACGCGTGGCCTTTTAGAAATTTGGCCGCCGCCTGACACTTTTCACGTGTCTTCCTTCGTCGTATGTTGCCCGATTCAATATCATTCTTTGTAGATCTCACACCAGTAGATCACCACGACTTCAAACTCTCTGAGGATCATCCTTCTCGATCTGCCTTCATTAGAAATAACTATTCAGTCCTGAACCACCACGGACCACGATCTCTGACAACCGCTTCTTCAATACTACTTCACAGATCTCTGACCCAATGCAACCGAAGAAACCATAACACCGACAGACTTAACACATTCCATTCGATCAATGACGACGATTGCACATCAAAGGTGAATATCCCACCTTTCTTGAAGACACCAAGTCTTACTACTTTATCAATCCAAAACCTGACCATTTATAATCCAAATGCTTTTCCTCCGCCGGAACTAAAATACTGAAATCTCGAGATCACCCTCTAAGGAGACCTCCCTTCAAGCCATTCATCACCTCTAACCTACGGGCAATCATTCTACCATCATATTAAATCCGCGCGATAACCAACCGTAAACATCATCACAACCTGAGCATAGCCTTAAGGCTCTCGAAAACACAGCTACTGAGCCGACACAACACATTATCCTTCTACAGGGCCACAACAACAATCGCAACCAATTTCACATGGAAAATATATCGCATCATATTTGTAGCATCATTTTGATTCCTCAAATTCCCGATTCATAGCAAGCACTTTGCGACGTATAAGATTGGGTAGGAAGAAACACAGGCACAAGCCTTAAGGGAATCAAATCGCACGATGAGGAATCAAGAAGGGAAGTACTCCTATCAGCCCTGTAGCCTCTCGAAGATAAGTACAGACGTCTCCGTATCGATCCGCAAGACTCTACTCGACTTGTTCATGACTCATGAGACCTAAGAGAACCTAGCGCTCTGATACCAAGTTGTCACAACCCAACATCCATAAGGTCGTGATGGCGTCAGACACCATCATCAGGCAAGCCAATAATAAATTAGTTGAAATAAATTCATGTTTTAACATTTGTTTGAAATCATTACCTTTAACTTATTACGTAATAACTAAACAAAAATTCGTTAAGCAAATACGATGGTTTAGATATTCTATTTTATCAAATATATCCCAAACACATCCCAGAACCCGGTGTCACAAGTGCATGATCAATTTTTAAGAATTTATACAATCATTACAAAGTTGTCCGAGATACAAATTGGACAATGAAATTTAAAACAAAATGAATACAATACGAGGGAGACTCTGTCAGCTGCCAATCGCCTCCGGATGATGCAGCTCGCCTAAGTCTCCAAACCAGTCACATCGCTGTGAAAGTACCTGTGCAATAAAAATGCACAGCAAGTGTAGCATGAGTACGAAAACAACGTGTACTCAGCAAGTCGCCCGCCTAACCTCAGAGAGGTAGTGACGAGGGGTCGAATTAGACACTCACTAAGGTCCAACAAATTAATTTAACACAATATGATATCAGTAACAGGCATACGAGGATGATAAAAACAGTAAACATTAAAGATAACTATAACTCAAATAAATGCTGAAAGTAAATAAACAACTACTACTTCTTTTCCCCTAAATATCTTAAATAAACAGTTACTTCTTCATTCCCCCCCCCCAAATATCTTAAATAAACAGTCCATGAAATCATTAACAATTTAGCATGCTCATACGGGATAAGGACAACCGGCCTGAGCCATCATAATAATCATATCTGTGCACTGCTGAGGGTCGAACGGCCTGAACCATAAGTGCATCTTTGCCATAAAATAATCATATATATGCACTGCCGAGGGTCGAACGGCCTGAATCATAAATGCATCTTTCAATACGCCGTGGCGAACGACCCGCTCCCATGAGAGTGGGGGAAATAACACACCGCTCGCGGAATGTAAATTGCGAAGAGGTCACACGCAGTCATGCACAATCAACAGTCCACCCCGACTACGTCGGGAAAATAAATACTCAAGTAAATGACAAATTTCTCTTTTAAAAATCACAAAATAGTATTTAAATCCTTTCTCGAAATTCATTTGCCAAGTTTTATAATATTTAATAATATAACCTTATCCGGAATACAATTACCCACGGAGGAGTCAATTCTATTTTAAATAATTAAGAAGGTACACTCTAGCCTTCGTAGGAAATAAGTTACAAATTTAATAGCATTATCAGTCTAATATCATTGGCAGTATCACATGTACAACAGTAAGGCATGCTAGTGGGTCCTAGACTACCCAGACATAAGCATAATAGTAGCTATGCACGGACTCTCGTCACCTCGTGCGTACGTAGCCCCCGCAGATAGTAGCACATACTTAATTATTTCACCTAGGGGGACAATTCCCCCTCACAAAGTTAGAAAGGAGACTTACCTCACTCCGAAATTCCATAACCGGCTTCCAAGCCCTTCCGACGATTCCAATGGATGCACAACGCCCCAAAACTACCAAATAACGGGCAAAGCAATGAAAATTCATTCTAATACTTGTAAAGAATTCAAATTATATACTTTCCCAACTCCGTTCAGTGAATTGACCAAAATGCCCTCGGGCCCACGCGTCCGGATTTTAAAATTTCTCGAAGATATACCCTACCCGTAGTCTTAATAACTCAAATATACAATTTACTCTAAATTCCATGCTCAAATTCATGGCTAAAAATCCAAATACAAATTTCTAGGTTTTCTTCAAGATTTCCCAATTTCCTACTAATTTTTATGTCTAATCCCATGCATAAACCGTGTATTTAACTTAAAAGCATGAAGAAATTACTTACCTAGTAATGCATGATGAAAATCCCTCTTGAAGCTCCCCTAAAATCGCCTCATGCATGAGAAATATGAGAGAAATGGCCAACAATCTCGGTTTTAAAACATTCTGCCCAGGCCATTTTTCGCACCTGCGATAAACTCTTCGCACCTGCGCTTCCGCAGGTGCGTCCAAGAGCCCGCACCTGCGACCCATTGTCCGTATCTGCGCCTTCACAAGTGCAGAAATTTCATCGCATTTGCGCTCCCAGCCAAGCCAACAAATCTTCGCACCTGCGGCACCATAGTCGCACCTGCGGCCAAATCCTCGCAGGTGCGGTAACACCAGACACCAGCAGCCCAGCTCCTCTTCTAACTTCAAATTTGATCCGTTAACCACCCGAAATCCACCCGAGGCCCCCGGGACCCCGTCCATTACACCAACCTGTTCCAAAACATAATGCGGACTTGCTCGAGGCCTCAAATCACATCAAATAACGTCGAAATCATGAATCGCGCTAAAACTCAAACCTTATGAACTCGAAATTTCAAACTTCCACCTCCGATGCCGAAACCTATCAAATCACGTCTGATTGACCCCAAAGTTTGCACACAATCCATATTTGCTATTACGGACCTTCTCCAACTTCCCGAATCGCATTCCGACCTCGATATCAAAATTTTTACTTCCGGTCGGATTTCTCAAAGACCTTTAAATTTCTATCTTTAGCCAAATGACTTCAAAATGACCTACGGACATCCGAATTCACTTTCGATCGCGTTCCTAACTCCAGAATCACCATACGAAGCTATTCCCAGACTCGAAATCCCAAACGGACATCAATAACACTGAAATGCACTTCAAGCCAAACTTAGAAAATTTTCTTCAAAGTACTGACTTCCACAATATACGCCGAAACGCTCTCAGGTTATCCAAAACCCGACCCGGACATACGCCCAAGTCCAAATCATCATACGAACCTGCAGGAACCCTCAAATCCTGATTCGGAGGTCGTTTACTCAAAATTCTAATCTTAGTCCATTTCTCCAACTTAAGGCTTTTGAAATGAGAATTTTCTTTCCACTTTGACTCCGATCTTCCCGAAATTCAACTCCGACCATGCCTACGGGTCATAATACCTGAAATGTAGTTGCTCATGACTTCAAACCACTGAACGACGTGCTAGAGCTCAAAACGATCGCTCGGGTCGTTACAAAAGAGTAGACACCTTTCTTTCTTTTTACAGTTTTTTTGTACTTTTTTTAGTTTTTCTACAAACATTAATATTTTCTAATATGAAATAAAATTAAAAACCCATTATTAAAAATTTTGGGGACTTAAATCAAGGCTTTACTAGAGCTACTTGTCCACCCCTAGACATTCTCAATCAAATTTATAGAGTCTCACTTAAGATAACGCAACAATGACAAGAACATTAATGGCATTGAGTGTGTCATTCAATTACCAAATGTGAAAGAAGTTGGTTGAACAGTACGTTTATGGTGGGCAGTAGTGTGTAAATAATTGTTGATCGTCAATGAGGGGCGGCTTAATAGAACTGGTGTAAATAATTGTTAATCGTCAATGAGGGGCGGCTCAACAGAACTGGTAGTCTATAAATAAAATATATTAAAAAGACCCTGAAAAATCTTTTTATAAAATTCATACAATATTGAGACGCAAAAAAAAACCTACATGACTTTGATCTAGTGTTGAGAGCGCAACTCATGATGTATGAGTTAGCCGCACGTCATATGGTATTGAATTTTTCCCTTAAGTGAAAATGGTAAAAGGTGAGCCCATTATCCATTGTGTTTTGAACCTTGCGACATTTGTCTTGGAAATTTATTAGATAAAAAAGATGTGACACAAAAAGACTTGCTTTCTAGTGTGTGGATCAATAAAATGTGACAATAAGAAATAGTTAATTTAGAGATTCCGAGTTGAAATTAGAAAGTAAAATCATGAGAACCATGAAAAAAGACTATACATAAAGGAAGAAAAATAAAACTAAAGAGAAGGTAAATATATTATTTGATTTAGTGAAATTTTTTATCTAATTAACTCACGCAATACGTCTATCAAATGTTAAAAATTATTAAAATTTAAAATCTTTTATTAATAATATAATATATATATATATATATATATATATATATATATATATATATATATGTGTGTGTGTGTGTGTGTGTGTGTGTGTGTGTGTGTTTTTTTATTTTTGGGGCCTTAAATATTTAGGGGCCTAAGGCAAGGGCCTTACCCTAGAGACGCCCTTGATCTATTAAGAAATTATACGGAAATATCTTTAAATTATTACGCAGGATGGAAGTCGCGATCCAAGAAATTTCATGCATAACCTATAATCTATGTTACAACAATAATAGCAGTTGGGGATGTAGCTCAGATGGTAGAGCGCTCGCTTAGCATGCGAGAGGTACGGGGATCGATACCCCGCATCTCCATTATTTTTACAATTTTAGAAAAAGAAAATCGAACAAGGATAGTAGTGATGCTTACCTTTTCAATGAACCTGTTTAGTTATCTTGGTATTGATTATCCAACTTCTTTTCAAGCTTGTAATTTTTAATCTGCTTCTAACAATTTGCTCATTACTTCTTTTCTAGACTCTCTCTCTCCGAATTGGAAGATTATACTTATTTTTTCTCGAAGAGGTTAATTTTTCCCCCCCGAAATTCCAACCTTTTAACAACGTAAAAATAAAATAAAAAAACCATTCTTTGTTGTGCTTGTGATCAGTATTGCTATGCATCAAACGAGATACTTTTCACCCCCAACAGGGGGTGGGGTGGGTGTGGGGGTTGGGTAGGGGTAAGGGTGGCAAACGACCGAGTCGGATATTGACAGGTCGAAAACAGATAAAATATCAATCCAACCCATATTTAATACGGATAGAAAATAGATCCATGGCTTATTGAAGATGATCAATTTCGTAAGAATTCCTAGTCTCTCAAACTTGAGAAACCCTCAATTTGAGTCTTTATGAATGGGAAAGTTAAATCCATTGATTATCCTTTTCTTTAAGTGGAATATATAGATCTTATCCATATTTGACCCATTTGGTTTATAATATGAAAGAATAACTATTTTTTTATCCATTTTGTCACCGCTAGGTAGGAGTGAGGGGTAGGAGGTGGGAGTGGTGGGGGATGATGGGGCAGAGAAGGTTGGAAAAAAAAAATTGAAAAATATTTTCCTCTTGGTTGATTGCAAGAACACTTCAAAATTTTCATGCTCAAAAGTCAAAACGTGCGAATCGAATGCCATTATATGTTGATGGTCATTAGAATAGAAATATTTTCGGTAGGGATTCATGCACGGCGAGAGTAACTAACAACTGTAATATATTGCAAGAACTAAGATCAATCAGCTAATGATATTTATATAGTTATGGGTAATCAATTTGTCCATTCGGATTTATCTATATGGGATAATAAGAAAAGGTAAGGTTCAAAAGATTCTACAAAAGGGAATCCTTTTTTAGTATTTCAGTACAAGTTCTGTTAGGAATTACAGCAATGTAACGACTACAATTTTTGGCAAAAATCTAAATACAGAAATTTGAGACATGTGAAATCAGCAATAACAATTGAAAAGGCTATGCATAATCACAATCATTTGGTAAGAAACTGATAAACTGTCCTGGCTGCATCAAGAGGCATCTCCATCTGTTACATTTTGAACGATCTCAAAAACAATTACTGGCCTCAGCAGAGTAGGCAGATCAAGTTATGCTCTAGCATGAGATGGATGGCTAAACTGATCATTTTTTCGAAGACCCGAAACCCCCAAATCCCATCATGGCTGCAACATCAGGGTCTATTTCGGGTTCATCCTCTGCAGCCTTCTCTTTCTGGGTAGAAATATAAATCAACAAATTATCCATCAAACAAAGTTCTATTAGAATGAGCACTGCCAGAGCGAGGGAGTTTGTAATCCACATTCTCCCTTGATCTAAGTTGCTCCGACACGGCAGTTCAGGTGCCGCACTTGTATCAACACGACACTAACATGGGTGTGGGTATGGTATCCATACCAGATCTGGTCGAACAATTTTAGGTACTTTGACCACGACGGACGGAAAAATTCGAGACGAGATACAATCTGATCCCGAAATCAGAACCAAAATAGGGTAAATTTGAAGAAAATAGCATACCTTCTAGGAAATCACCTTTACTTATCTATAGCTTGAGAATGACAAAAAACCACACTTTACAAGCTATACGTAAATATTCCACAAAATTTCTCATAATTTAGAGATACTTATATTTTTTAAATTATTTTTAGCCGGATCTGTACTAGGATCCGCATCCCGAATCTCAGAATTTACATCTCGAAGGATCCGACCACTAGATCCGCACCCATGTCCGAGCAACTTAGCCCTTCATGATATCTAGATCAAAGTTTATCAAGCTTATCGTTTAAAACAAGCTTTCATAGAGCTACATACCTTTTTCTCTTTCTTCTTTTCTCGACGTTGTCTTTTCCGTTCTTCCTCTTCCTGCTGTTGTTTCAGCAGCCGCTCATCAAAATCTAGAAAGAAACAAAAGATGGTAAAATAGCAGCCCATGTCTGCGTCTAGTAAGCTAAAATAGAGCTGTCATAAAGAAATGAAAACTGAAATAACATAATTCAAAGCAAGTACAAGCTGTGCTACTAACAAAAAGAAGCAACGGCCAATGAACTTTGCTATTATTACACATTCGTCTAAGCAAATGCATAACCAATCAATATTCTGGGGGACTGATTATTTAGAACTCCTTACCTTGAACAGTGAAGCTCCCCGTATCTTTCCGCTTCTTGAGCGATTCAAATCGTTGTTGAACCTGAAAATCATGATATCAAGCAATTTAGACATATCAATAATACAACTAAGGTATGCAATTAAAATTTAATACTTGACAAAAGAAGTTAAAAAATAGTAATATTAAAAAGTAAAACCTTCAGACGTGGAATCTTATCATCTAAAACCTCCGACATAAAGCAAGGACCACTTGAATTTCCACTCTGCCCCTTCTTTCCTCTCTCAAAATGGTAAACCCCACTCCCCCATCCAGGAGCCAAACAGTGACTTTTCCCATTTTGTTCTGGCTCAAACACCAAACCTATGATTGGATGCAGAAGGCACTTCCCATTAGGCTATCCCTCTCTTGTTGATACCTTCGACTGCGCCCTCTAACAGCACACTCTATGCACAAGTTTTTTGGACATTGTATGAAATTGATATTATAGGCGGAACCAAAATTTCAACTTTGTGGGTTCTGAATTTCAGAACAATTTTAAGAGCTAGTAAATGGGTTTTAAATGTAATATTTCTACATATTTAATAAATCTTTTAACACAAATACACTGTTTGAGCAAAAGTTACTGGGTTCGGCCGAACCCGCATTCAGGCTTCTAGCTCCGCCACTGATTGATATGACACGTTTCCATTAGCTCCACTCAAGGTCACCCAGTCCCCTACTTCTGTAACTAACATCCCAGTGTTATCAAAGGTGAAAAGCGCAAAAAAGGTTAGATGTGTTGAGGTTTTAAGCACAAAGCGCAATTAAAGTGCAGGGTTTGATGAAGAAATGTGCAATTGAAGAATTAATATAAAATACTGGATAAGTGATTCAAGAATAATAATTATAAACAGAAATAACAATTATATGGACAAAGGAATTTAAAAAGTTACAATTATGTGAAATATTTATTCTTTAGCATCGCATAATAAGGACAAAGCCCATTGGTGATGAGGGGTATGCCTTAACCCCTTGATGACTGCACTGGAAGCGCCAGCAAACCGAAGTGCTCAACCTGCTTTGCACCTAGCTTCACGACTTAAGCGAGCCTTTGACAACACTATGACATCCTTTTCTCTTTTTCCTTTTCAATTCTTTTGGTAAGTGTAACTAACATCATCCAAGTACATTTTCAAGAAAATTCAAGTCCTTTATTCCCCTCTCTTAGGAGTGGAGGGGGAAAATAACCTCTAGACCTCTAGCAATTAGCCATTAATTTGTGCCAAAGCAAGAAAAAAAAACCACCTTCATTGTGCGATGGTACTCCTTCCCCAAAAGGACTTGTTAAACACCATTCTGCAGGAATGCAGGCAAACTTCCACATCTGGAAGTTGCAGAATCTCAAAATTGTGCAACAGTTAAAAGTTTGAGGGGACCATCTCTCCTCACTTTCCATGAGCTTTACAAGGTGGAAAACATGGCTAAAGAAACAAGGTGGAAAAGATGTGCCTCTTCCCGGGTTAAAGTGAGTTCTTTTGAATCTTTCTGAAGAGTGCAGAAAACCTACAACGATAATGACTTAAACTCTGGGTACCAAGCAACTAAATGAAAGATGGATGACACATTAGTCACTTCTACAGAAAGTTATGCTTAGTAAACTATCCCTATCCATTTTGGTAGTGGTTAGTTGGTGCGGAATTTCTCTCTTTACTTCAGTTATGATATGCCATCTACTCTCTAGCCGAGGGACTATCGGAAACAGTCTTTCTGCCCTCCCAGAGTAGGGGTAAGGTCTACGTACACATTACTCTCCCAGACCCTACTCGTGAGAACTCACTGGGTTTGTTGTTATTGTACTTAAGTTATGATATGACATGCATTAAACTGAGTGTAAATTTTTAAGCGTACTCCTGGTGTCTATGGAACTGCAGAAACTATACTCTCTTGCAAGACATATAGATCAGCCTACCTGCTCCAGAGAGGCTCGTTCTACCCGCATAGACATACCCAATGCTCGCTGATCTGAAAAGAAAAAAATGAACAACTGCGTGTAAATCTTTGGCAGCAAGCCTTCACCAAAAAAGATCTCGAAGGCAAAATCATAGCAATAAGGGAGAAAGTAACTTGTGGCCATATAACATACGCTTCTTCCCATTGATATGGTCCAAGTAGTTTGCAGAATCCTTTACTACACATTCACAAACTCGGCAAAAGTATCCAGCCTGCAATGCAACAGAAAACATCATTTAATGTAAAGGATACATCTTCTTGCCACTACTGCATGAAAAATTACAAATTGAGTCATGACAAGCACATAAGAACCATTACCAAGCTTTTTATCCTCAAAGTATTCCCTATACACATACTTTTTTCAGCTACAATGAACAAGCTGGTTAGAAAGGGCTAGAAACAGGGACCGCATAAAACTACAGAAAAACCTCTAGGGAATCGTCCAACTCTCAATAGATGTTCCTTAACAATTCAACGTCCACAAGATATTATCAATTTCTTGTAGGCAGATGTATTACCCCAAAGATGGGATTTCTTTTATGAGAAGAACTGTATAGTTCATGAACCGAGTAACAGTTTGCAAGGTGAGACAGATTCCAATTTTAGCAACGTGAATGGAGTAGATGAACAAAGAATTTATGATCAGTACTAAGGAGATTAGGGAGCTTTCAGTTCAAAATTCAATCTCCAGATTGGACAAATTCTTCAATGATGAAACCAAATCGAAGTACCTTGGCCTAACTTTCAGCTAACTACAAGACAAAAGAGTCCAGTAAGAGTGCTGAAAAAGGTGGAAAGAAGTTTAAGACGGCAAAAGGACAGGAAGTCTAAAGATGGGGTGCCAGCTCTAAAGTAAAGAAGGTTTGCCAATCTACCAACATAGTTGCATTAAATTTTCTTGTCTATAGTAATTATTCCAAAGAGTGGAACATGTCCATGCTTCATCAGCAACAAAAAAATAGAAAAGACATACATCCAGACACACAAATGAGAATTTCATTGGACAGTACCTGCTGACTAAGGGGTGCAATTGGAGTAACCACCTGCCAGAAAAGGGATAATGAACAGGTAAGTTCTTCATGAAAAAAATTGTAAAAGTTAGCAACAGCTGCTGATAAACTCATTTCAACAGGAAGAAATTGACTACAAAAAGTAAAAGCACATTAGCATGTAACACGATCCAAGAAAAGAAGATAAAAAGTTACGCCTTTGACCATGCACTATTTCAACGGTCCCCCGCCCCAACAAAGAGGACACAAAAGAAACGGAGATGGACCGAAATTTTGGAAAATCAGTATCTAGATGAAAAGTGAATCACTTACTATTATAATGAGAGTTGAGAGCCCGAACTCCTACATCTACTACAAAGAACCAAATGCATCCCACCTACAGCTTAGCCTATCTCCTTAACTCAACCGCAAGGAACAAAGACATCAATAAGGCCAGAGGTGTATTCAGGATTTGATGGCTTCGGGTGTCACTATTTTAACGTAAAACGACCACTAGTGAAGAAGATTGAATTAGGGTGTACATTCAGTCGATTTGATCCGTTTTGGATTATCAGTTCTGTTCGATCCATTTTGAATTTATTCAATCCAATTTAAAATTTGTTTTATGCATAAATGATTATGTGATACACCCCTTTCATCTACATGTAGCTGATTATCACTATTAAAAAAATTTGTAATTAATAAAAAACATTATATGGGTAAAAATAGAAAATGATTATATTAAATCCATCCAAATAAAATACGAACATCCAGAAAATGACAAAGGAAGCAAATATACAATATAAATAAATAATAAAATTGGAATTGTATAAGAAAAGTGAATATTTAAGATGAAGAAAATAAGAGAAATTAACAAAAGAACATAAAGAAAAGAAAGGCTAAGAGGTAACAATGAGAGCATCTGGAGAGTCCCGATCCCGGGTGTTGTGCATGGAATTTCAGCACTTCAACCACGGCACCTTCAGTCATTTTGTGACTTGGGCTGCCACTTGTTCCTTATGTAGGCGTTTTTGTGGAAAATACTAGTATGTATATAAAACTTTATCCGAGCGGCCGGGTGGCGTGCCACCCCCAATTCTATACATAGATCCGCCCCTGAATAAGGCAATAACTACAGTTTTCCTCCTGCAGCTAATAAATCCTTCCATGAAAAACGTGTGCATATCTGATGGACGCCATGATGCTGCTACTCTTCCCTGAGTGACAACACTTAATGGCAAAATATCCAAAATAAAAAGATAAGCATGTTAACTGATGTTCCTTCATTTTGTGTAGACTCTTAAGAGACCATAAATTAACTTGTTCTACAATGCAAGGGGCACCTAATAGTTGGTTCTTTGTTGCTCAGTTTTCTCTATGGTGAGAGGTCTCTTTTGTATCAAAAGTGTAGGGGATGCCAGGGATCAATTTACACTGCTTAAGCCTCCTATTCACCTTGACATATGATATTCTTCCCACAAAAATAGCTAAGTGTTCATCACCGCACATAAAATTATGGAATTGGTAAAAGGTAGATTTGATGGAGTCAGTTTTTTGTTTAACTGATGTAACAAAGCCATGACACAAAAAATGGTGATCAATTGAAGAAAAACCTTGTTCATATATATTTTTTTTTTTGGGAAAGACTAGGGAATTAAATTGGCCATGACATAGGGAAAGGTATGGCTCTTACTACTTCCCTAGAACTTTGTGCAACTTAATACGGAGAAAAACTTTTGATTTTGACTGAACAAAGAATCAGTGAGGAAATTAGACTTCCCACCCAATATTACAAGGAAAAGGCAGGAAAACTAACTTAACCTTTCTATGATTTTGAAGCTAAACAAGTTGAGTTTCATATTCTTCCATTGTCAATATTGCTTAGTAAGAATATTTATAGAAATGAAAAATATTGCCTAGTAAGATCATCAAACTAACATTGCCCCAATAAGCAGGAGATGCTCCTCTATGTCCAAGTTTTGCCTCTATTGGTAAGATTTGTTTAGGAGAAGAAACAAATCCAAGGAACACATCACTTGTGTCTTTCTGATATAATTAGGTGGAGATAACAAGAAGGGATTTAGAAGGCATAATGAACCTGAAATGAACTCAATCCTATTTTGCTCTTCAAATTTGAAGAAATCTACGGATCTCAAAAGATAATTATCTTTTGGTAGATTATTTTATGTTTAGCTTGTATAGTCTTAAACTTTTAGAGATAATCAGTAGCAAGGTTTTATACGAGGGTCAACTTCTGTATCTCCGTTCTGATTTAATTGAAACTGTCAAAATGACAGAATGTAAAAGGAAGTGGAGTGAGATTCTTCGTAGTCCCTAATCTCAATATCTCCTTTTAAATTTATGTTTAACCTTCCAGCTGTTGTGCTATTGGTTAAGAAGATACTGATTCCTATGTCAACAACTAGACAATTTCAGATCTCTATAATAGTGGCAGGACAACAGCAGACACCTGGAGGGGGGGGGGGGGGGGGGGGGGGGGGGATATTATTGACTTCCATTAAGATTAACCAAAAGCTGAACAGAACTACAAACAATGAAAAAATAAAAGGGACAGTCCGGTGCACAAGGCATCCCGCGTTCACGCAGGGTCCGAGTAAGTGTCGTAACCCAAGGGGTATGATATAGACAGCCTATCCTAATGCAACCATTAGTTGCTGCTTCCACGGCTCGAACCCATGAACTATAGGTCACACGGAGACAACTTTAAAATTGTTCTAAGGCTCCCCTTCAACACTATGAAAAAATGATAGTTGAAAACCACCAAAGGCCACAACTATTCTCCATTCCAATTGAGTGAGTTGTGGTTTCGCTGTAGCTTGAAAATGGAAAGAAAAGGTATTATCCATCATATATTCAAACCATTGGAGCTTTAAGTGACATTAGATTATGAAAGATATCTAAGATCTTGAAGTTGTCTGAAAAATTACACCCAAACCCAAAAAACAGCTTGTCTAATTTACAAAACCTGTTGTACTATGATCTTTCTGCTGATATTTCTCACAGGATGCGGAACTTCATAGACAAGAACACACCAAATCTTCAAAGCAAATGTTCCATTCAATAAAACTAATAAATTTTCGCTGATAACCGAACACGCCATAGTAAAAACTAAACACAGGGAGGGATGGAGAGGATAATAGAGTTGCTAACCTGAGTCTTTCCCAAGCGAGATTCAAGGTCGACTTGATAATCCCTTTGTTTCAAGGGCTTCCTTTGTACTGGAGGTCCTCTTGCTGCATCAAAAATTCTGCACTTTTACTAATGTATGATATGATGTTTAATATCAACTCCATCTATGAATGCAGGAATTAAATAAAATAGAATGATGACAAGTGATGAAGCAATTGTCTTACACTTGGATTTCTTTCCTTCTGTCTCCTACACAAACATCAATTTAAGAGGAATTTAAATAAACCAGTAGAAAGCAAAGCTAGAAAATAAGCAATTTATCATAGGGATTAAGAAAAAGAACCTTTTCTTCACGTTCACGAGCACGCTGCAAATACTCTTCTTTATCGAATTTTTTACGAAAAGTATTATCAACTCCAGCAACCTGAAAGCATTAACATCAATTGAATTAAAGTAACAACATATGCACTTAGATGAACGCCTAATCTGAGCTGAACTTACATTATCGCTGGATTGAGCCATATATATATAGATTTAGAAATAGGGTTTTTTCTGGAGTCTCGGGTTCAGACGAGGTGAAATCGAGAGAGTAAGCAAAGAATCAAAGTTCTGATTTTGAGTTCGAAAGCAGATTATTATGGAATGAAACGAACCGAGTCTTATATTTGATTAATTAATTTGAAAAACACTTTTTAGCGGTGTTTGGTTAAATCTTTAAAAATTATTTCTAAAGTTTATTTTTCTCAAAATTAGTTCTCAGAAAAGTATTTCCGGAAATAAGCTATTCTCGCAAACAAAAATACTTTTTTTTTTCTTCCAAAAATTTAGCCAACCACCTTAATTTTTAGCCAAAAGTGCTTTTAACCAAAAAAAATTACTTTTAGCCCAAAAATAATTTGGCCAAACGGGCAATTATTAAGAAGGAAAATAAACACTCCTTCGGTACTATATGGATATATTTTCAAAACCAAAAGAGGCAAATATTTTTTTTTTACATATAAATTTGTATGTTGACTCCCCATTTTTTTAAAATTACATAAAAAATGTACAAGCTATAGATACAATAAGCTTGATCACATCTATATCATTTGGCGACTCATAATGATTCAAGAAATGAATGTACGAAAGGATAGGAGATCAATTATTGCAAATATCATCCAATTTATGAGTGAATTAAGGGTCGTTTCTATGGAGATAGCAATATATGATTATTGTTCTATTTTTTAAAAGAAGAAACTACTCTCTATACCCTCTCAAAATTTTAATATCTTACGGTCCAAACATATTACATTTAATTGCCCGCAATATCTATTTTGTATATTTTTTATATAGGGACAGACTATTTTATATATTTATTATATAGTGAAAGTCTATTTTGTATAATGACAGTCTATTTTGTATATTTGTTGTATGATGACACTCTATTTAGTATATATTTCGTTAATGACAGTCAATTTTGTATAGTGACAGTCTATTGTATATAAATTGTACAATGACAGTCTATTTTGTATATTTTTTTATAGTGACAATCTATTTTGTATATATTTTGTATAGTGGCAGTCTATTTAGTATATTTTTTGTATAATGACAGTCTACTTTTATACATATTTTATATAGTGACATCCTATTTTGTATATATTTTGTATAGTGAAGATCATGCATGGGATAAAAAATTTAAAATTTAAAAAGCAAAATACTTCAAAAATAATACTAAAAGCTATTTCTGGAAGTTGGAAGGACGAAGGCAACAACTGCAGAGAAATGTACACTATAATTCACGTTTGAATTTCCAAAATTCCAACTCCCAAAACCACCAGATAATTCTGATCCTCTTTCTCCCTTCTTTCCCCCTCTCACTTCGATCACGGGCCCATTTTTCTTCCTCCTTACTCCCAAACCCTATTTTCAAACCCCCCCCCCCCCTCCTACCCCAAATCTCTATACAATATCAATTCAATTCAATCCACACATATATTGAAAGAGAAAGGAAAGAAAATAGAGAGAGAAGTGTTGATGACGGAGACTATAGAATGACAATATAGGGTTCTTGATGCAGCTCAACATTGTGTATCCGTGATAGTTGGGTTAGTGGCTAGCCTTTTAATTAGTTTTGAGCTATAAAATGCATATTGTAATTTTATGACTAGCGGCTGATATTAGTTTCTAGCGGGTGGCCATAAATAAAGTTTGCACTGTTTTAAATCGATGATTATTGTTAATACTCATTTTTATCTCGTCCTCCTCAGGTTTTGTCACGATCCAAAATTCACTATAGGTCGTGATGGTGCCTAACGCTGCAGTCAGGCAAGCCAACTATGATTGATCCACTTAATTACTCATTTTTATTCCTTTGAAATCATAATTTTCATTAATTAAATAGTATGAAATAGAATTTACAGGATGAAACGATGATAATTATGTGAACTACCATACTAACCATCTAGTAGGAACCCCCAATACCCGGTGTCACAAGCGCATGCGCATTAACTAGGAAAATATGATAAAATGCAACATATGTCTGGAAGGCCAGGGACAACCTGGTTTTAGGGGCCAAACGCCCGGCTAACACCCGGGTGTTTCCTTTTCGACTCTTAAGCGTATTTTTGATGTATTTGCATCCATTTAGCTCGGTTTCCATCTCCAATGCACCTACACATGAAATAAACTCCATTATGCACATACAAAGTGTATTTTTATCATTAACGCACATAAAATGTAAG
>ML306507.1:0-80800 GCA_005239505.1 Nicotiana paniculata | reverse complement strand
GATCAAGTAGGACTTTATTTGGTTGTAATGTAGGCTGCGGGACGGGTAAGATACATTTGGATATAAGAGTGACTACACCTCCCTAAGCACTTTAATACACATACTTAGATTTTCAACCTCATACTTATATTAAACCAACTCCACCTTCACATTAATGTTAATACCCTCTATTTCTTTAAGTACAATTACATCAAGAGTCACCACATATATTTCTCTTTCACAACAATACAACTATTTATTTTCTATATATATTTTTTTGTTTTTCTCAAGTGACTTACTTTTTCAAACAGTGCACCTTTCTCCGTATTTCAATTATTCTCCTCAAAAATCAACTTACCACCCCACACTTTAACTTTTTTCCATATTTCATCACTTTTTCAGTGCTTACGAGAGGTGACAAGGTTCAAATATATGATTGATTCAAACAAATGGGTATGGCTTGTAATGTGGTTGCCAAAGAAACAGGATTATAGGCTCAACGAGGTTAACTACGATACATAACAATTAGGTGGGTAAAATATATATATATGGCTCAACAAAGAAATGCCTATATCACTTCCAAGACTGAACAAAACTTCTATTTCGCTTTGCACACACACGGGGCAAGTTCTAGACATCAAATGCAATGCACAGAATAGCATACAAACCTCACACACACTTGGCACATAACTCACTCAGGATTGGATCTATCACGACACTCCAGTCAAAGCAGTTAAGCAAATCTTAAGAATTCCTGATTTAAGGTATTTATCCTGGAGTCAAAAAAATTGAGCCTAAGCGTCACAACCAAAGTACTGTATATTCTCAAGGCATTAGCACATTTCGAGATATTTCTACTATTAAGCCCTTAACCATGTGGTTACTACTCCTAAAAATTAAAAACTACCTACACCCGGTTCAATTAAAAACCCTTAGAAAAGAACCATGGTCCAAAGAAAAACCAAGGGGGAATTACTACACCACCTAAAACAAAAAATCTTCTATTTCCCAAAGAAAAGGGGCATGATTGTGGTCGCCAATGACAAGAATGAGTTGATCCCTACAAGAATTGTGACCGGATGGAGAGTGTGTATGGACTATCGCAAGCTCAACAAAGTCACAAGGAAAGACCATTTTCCACTTCCATTCCTTGATCAAATGCTTGATAGGTTGGCCGACCATGCGTTCTATTATTTTCTTGATGGATATTCTTGCTATAATCAAATTCTTATTGATCTTGAGTACCAAGAGAAGAATAATTTTACTTGTCCCTATGGTACTTTTGCATTCTTGTGAATGTCGTTTGGGTTATGCAATGCACCGACGACTTTTTAACAGTGTATGATGGCTATCTTCACCGACATGGTGGAGGATTTTCTTGAGGTATTCATGGATGACTTTCTGTGGTAGAGAATTCTTTTGATGATTGCTTGAAAAATTTGGATAAGGTCTTGGCAAGATGTGAGGAGACAAACTTGGTATTGAATTGGGAGAAACATCACTTCATGGTCGAGGAAGGCATTATCCTTGGCCACAAAATTTCAAATCATGGTATTGAGGTCGACAAGGCCAAAGTAGAGGTGATTTCTAAACTCCCACCCTCTACATCCGTGAAGGGAGTGAGGAGGTTCTTGGGTCATGCGGGATTCTATCGCCGTTTCATCAAAGATTTTTCCAAAGTGGTGAACCCCTTGTGTAAACTTTTGGAGAAGGATGCCAAGTTCCATTTCAACAAGGATTGCATGAAGGCATTCAAATTTCTCAAGTTCAAATTGACTACTACTCCTATTATCACCGCACCAGATTGAAACTTGCCTTTCGAGCTCATGTGTAACGCAAGTGATGTGGCGGTCGGAGCAGTTTTGGGGCAACATATCAACAAAATCTTCCATCCGGTCTACTATGCTAGTAAGACCATGAATGATGCCCAAGTCAATTACACAGTGACCGAAAAAGAGCTACTTGCTATTATATTTTCTATGAAGAAGGTCCGCTCGTACTTGATGGGTACAAAGGTGATTGTCCACACCGATCATGCGGCGCTTCAGTACTTAATGAGCAAGACGGATTCAAAGTCGAGGTTAATACGGTGGGTGCTTCTATTGCAAGAGTTTGATCTAGAAATTTAAGACCTCAAAAGTAGTGAAAACCAAGTGGCGGACCACTTGTCTCTCTTGGAGGAGGAGGGAAGGCCACATAACGGCCTTGAGATAAATGACTCCTTCCTCGACGAGCAACTTCTAGACATTTCAATGACCGGGTTTCCATGGTTCGCCGACTTAGCAAATTATCTTGTGAGTGGTATTGCACCGAATGAGTTATCTTTAAACCAAAGGAAGAAGCTCAAACGGGATTGCCTTGATTATTATTGGGATGAACTGTATCTCTTCCGAATTTGTACCAATGGTGTGATTCGACGATGTGTACCAGAGGAAGAACAATTGGAAATTGTTAAGGCTTGCCACTCTTAACCATATGGTGGTCACCATGGTGGAGCTAGAACGACGACAAAAGTGTTGAGTTATGGATTCTATTGGCATACTCTCTACAAGGACGCTAGTGATCTAGTCAAGCATTGTGATGAATGTCAAAGGGCTGGTGGTATTTTTAAGAAAAATGAGATGCCCCTCACCACCATCTTGGGAATTGACAGTGTGGGGAATTAATTTCATGGAGCCATTCGTAAGCTCTTGTGGGAACACTTATATTTTGTTAGCTGTGGACTATGTGTCAAAGTGGGTTGAAGTTGTGGATTTACCCAACAACAAAGCTTGAAGCGTGGTGGAATTTTTGAAAAAGAACATCTTCACAAGATTTGGTACTCCAAGGGCTATTATAAGTGATGGGGGATCGCACTTTTGCAACAAAGATTTTGATACCTTATTCACCAAGTATGGTGTCACTCACAAATTCTCGACCCCGTATCACCCTCAACCAAGCAGACAAGTGGAAGTCTCCTACCGGGAGATCAAGAGTATTTTGTCAAAGACAGTGGGTGCCAACCGGACGAATTGGTCGAAGAAACTTGATGATGCTCTTTGAGCTTATAGGACGGCTTACAAAACACCAATTGGTATGTCTCCATAGCGGTTAGTGTTCGGGAAAGCTTTTCACCTTCCGGTGGAACTTGAGCACAAAGCTATGTGGGCGTTGAAGAAGCTTAATCTTGAATGGGATGTTGCCGCTAACTTATGGGTGGCACAATTGAATGAGCTTGATGAATTCTGGTACCATGCGTATACAAGTTCTTCCTTATATAAGGAGAAGATGAAGTACCTCCATGACAAGTACATCCGGGACAAGGAGTTAAAAGAAGGTAATCTTATGTTATTGTTCAAATTCCCAATTACAGATATTTCCGGGAAAGTTGAAGTCTAAGTGGTGATCCGTTTGAGGTTGTGAATGTGACACCCTTTGGTGCATTAGACTTGAAGAATAAAAGTAATGAAGTGTTTCGAGTCAATGATCACCAGGTGAAGCATTATCTTGAAAAAGTTGATGACGACCATGTCGTGGCATTAATTCATTTCAAGTGATTAATAGTAATCTACGTCGTGCCGCGACGTTAAATCAGGCGCTTCTTGGGAGGCAACCCATGTTTCTTTTTATTTTTCTTTTCTTCTCTTTTAGATAGATTTTGTTTTGGGATAATTGGTTTTGAAGTGAATTGCAGGAATGAGTGTGCCTTGCAGGCTAAATGCTGAAAAAGTGCGGACCGCACAATATTGAATGCAACAGCAGAGAGGAGTTTGCGGCCGCACAACTGGAGACCCAAAAAGTGTAACTCTATGAAGTTTGGAATTGCAGAGAAATGGCCATTCTGCGGCCGTACACAAAATTGTGCGGTCTGCACAAATATTTGTGGCCGCACTCAATTTTGTGCGAACTGAAAATTTTCAAATGGTTTCAGGTAAAGAGTGTGAACCGCACTCATAATTGTGCAACCTCACTCAGCTTCATTTTTTACCTAATTTGGTCAACCTATAAGTAGGCCCACATAGCACTATTTAAAACTTTATGCTCTCTGAACTCTTGAAACTAAAGCAAGCACAGTGCACAAATATTGTTTCACACTCCACACACATTTCATCAGCCTAGATTCTACCCTGCATCCTTCAACACTTGTATGTTCAATTCATGTTAGTTTTTTCAAGTTTTCTTAGTTTTTGCTTTTAAGTAGTATAGTTATTTTTACGCCTAAAAAATCAAGTGTTCATCACGTGTGCTTAAAATTGTGTGGGTAATGTCCTATGTACTCATTGGGGGCTGGGTAAATCATGTATTATGTTTAATTTGCCAATACCATGTCTAAATTGTGCAAAAAAAATTGAACAACTTAAGTCAGTGCCGTATGATTTTGAATTGTGCGGCCGCACATGAAATTGTGCTGTCCACAAATCCTGTGTTAGGGCAGTAAAGTTTGCTTCCAATGTGCGGACTGCACTCGAAATTGTGCGGTCCGCAGAAAATGAACTGCGATCGCAGAAACATGTGTGCGATCGCAGGTTCAATCTTCAGAGAATCAGTAGTTCTGGGCCTGGTCTTGTGCAGCCGCACTCAATATTGTGTGGTCCGCACATCTGTTGTGCGACCGAACTTCAAAATTGTGCGGTCCGCACAAAGCAATCTACGGCCGCACTAAATATTGTGTGGACCGCACTTCCACATCTGTGCACTATTTTTCTGCAACTGTTAACACTTCTTCTGGACTTTAACTGACAAATGTCCCTTTGTATTGCCGACAATGGTTCGATCAAGAGGCAGAGGTGATACGTGTAAAGGGAGGGGTGAACCCCCCGAGGCCAAGGAAAGGGTACTCAACCTATGGCAGTACAGAAGAAAGTTATAGCCAAGAAGCAAACCACGGGGAGAGGTAGGGCCACAGAGCCCTCAGAATCAAACTTTTACATCCCGTCTACGGAAGCCTCTGAGGGCCACTTAGTGGAGGAACAACCTGAGGCCCAGTCCTAACCATCACAATTCCCTAGGATATACCAACTCCGCAACGAACCCTCCACCATAACAAGTTCTTCAGAGGTTTCAGATGCAGGAAGTCAAGGTTCAGAGCCCTCCTCTACACACACTCCCCCTGCACTAGTTGCAGTGGACGATGATGATGATATTCCTGATGATGGTAGATGAGGTGACACTAGAGTGCGCGACTTAGAGAGGTCGAAGAAAAAGGAGATATGGGAAGACATGTTTGTGAGCTTGATAGCCTTCACAAGGTTTTGAGAATGGTGGCAACAGAGGTCGCTCACACTTGAGCGACCGTTTTTAATGAAGGATTTGGATAGATACAATCCAAATATGCTTAAATAATTTAGGGAGCGCAAGGAGTGGATGTGGTTCATCCAGAGTGTTATGGATGCCAAGGAGCAGTTGGTACGAGAATTCTATGCTAATGTGGCACACATAAAGAAGGGTACCAAAGTGACCAAGGTGAGGAACTTGAAAGTCAGATTCGATCAAAGCACTCTGAACACTTACTTGGGGTTCGAGGAGGTGGAACCAGTCTAGTACCTGGAGAATTTTCTATGGGTGTTGCTGCTCTCCTTTGGCTAGCAGAGATATTGGCATCTCTAGGACAACCACCACCATGGATCACAATGGGGGTTCCCATTGCACGGGCTACCCTCAACTTTGAAGCAAAAGGGTGAGAAATATTTGTGTGCAGCCATATAAATCCGAGTCAAAATGAGAACAATCTTCCAATCCCAAGGGAAACTTTGGTGGCATCTATCATTGCCGGGTACCCAATAATGTGGGTTCCATCATGTCGGACAACATGTCAGTTGTTGTCATAAAGGGAGAGAGCTCCTACCTATACCCCAACACCCTCACAGAATATCTCACGGATGTAAAAGTGGAGCCGAGGAGTTTTGATACAAAGGTGCAGGCTAAGAAGCCCTTCTCATGGTACTCTTTGCAAGGCCCGAGGAACCCAAAGTTCAAGGGTAAGGCAACTGCTATTGTTGGCCAGTCTGATGAGCCATCGATGGTGGTTACAGATTCATCTTCTGAGCCTTCTACAACTCCCATGACTTCTGTAGCTGCCATGCCTTCCACAACGGTCAGTACTTCCATCGAGACAGTTAACATGCCACCACCCTCATCTTCTAGACCATCAACGTCAGTACCAGTGCCTTCATCATCCACATAACTACTCACTGTTGTGAGTCTCCCAGACATTGGCGAGTCTCAACAATTGGATGTAGACAACTACTTCAAAGCTTTCTGATATATCCAGTGCTGTTGCAGCACAGTAATCTACCCCAGCAGCACCACAGATTCCTCCATCAGTGGAGAAATATTAAAGAAGATCCTGGACAATCAAAAGACCATTATGTATACATTGGTGGCACATGGTGGAGCTATTGAGGAGTTTGGTAAACAGGTGAAGAAGATAGAAAATCTTAGGCCTCGAAGAAATCAGTAGACAGATTGAGAAAAGAAGTGACCAAGATTGCAGCAGCTGGTGATATTCCATTTAACTTATTGATGGAGACAGATCCATCAGTACCAGCATACCCAGCAGCACCATCAGCAGAGGCACCAACTGGCCAGTCTGACGAGCCAGACCTTGCTGCCCATACTACTGAGAAGGTGTTTCATATGTTCACTAACCCCGTTACTCCCCGAGCAGAGGATGATGAGATCCAGTTGAAGGAGCCCGAGGGTGGTGATGCTGCCATGCACAGTGAGACCACATATGGAGTTATTNGGGGGGGGGGGGGGGTCTATTTTGGTTGATTTGATATGACATTGACTTGTAATAACTATAATAATATTTTTATTTTATCTTTATTTCCTCCTTCATTATGTATATATTCCTCCCTCTCTTTTGATGTTTATATTTTATTCCCCATTCTCGGCTTGTATATTCAGTTTTGTTGCTTCAATAGTTTATTTCATAGCTTCTTTATTTTGTTTTCTTAGTAGTCTAACTTCTTATTTACTTTAATAGCTTCTTTCTGATTTGGTAGCTTTTTTTTATGTTTAAGTGAGCAATAAGCCTTTGGTTTTCTTAATGTCACAGTACTTTCCAAAGGTGGGTTTTGTGTGAACCGGGTGGCTCTTCTCAATGATAGATGGCGTGACAACCTTCTCAAAGGATTGAGTCTATTTTTTATGTTTAGGTAAAAACAATAGTATTAATGAATAAAAAGGGTTAAGCATGCTTCACTTGGTACCAACACACTTAACTACACACTTATGGTTAAAAATAAGTTTTTGGAAAGAAAGGGATCTAGTTAGTGACCTTGTGACTCTTGTGTTGACTTAGGCAATCATCGAGTGGTTTAGTTGAACCATTAGCTATTTTCAATCTTGAATACGGTTGTTGTGGGCCCTTGACACTATCCTCTTCAACAATCCAGCTGTGTGAGAGGTGTGATGTTTTGTTACAAGTCCAAGTACCAGTGCGAATGGTTTAGAACTTGACCCGAATGTTTCTCTAGGAGAAATTCTAAGTTTTGCTTGCTTGAGAAGTGATTGTAGGCTCTCCTTGACCCGTTCATGGCCCACCAATGATGTTATCCCTAGTCAACCCATTTGAGCCTAAAATCTTTTTCATTTGATAACCATGTTACAAGCATTTACCCGTTTTATAGTGACCCTCTCTTGGCACCCGAGCTTTCCTTAACACAAATGAGAAACAAATGGAGAAAACATAAGTTTGGGGGAGTGACGAGGAGTTTGAAAGTGGTATCAAGGTAAAAAAAACAGAAAATAAATGAAGAAAAGGAAAGGCAAAGAAAAAGAAATAAAGAACAAAAGAAAAACAGAAAAAGAAAGTGAATAAAGTGAAGAGTTGATGTGGATTCAAAGAATAGAAAAAGTGAAAAGCATGGAGAAAACAAAGAAGGATAAAATGAATATCATGACCAAGAAAGAGCGATGTGAAGTCTCTCTAGTTGATCGAAGGAAAAATAAAATGACTCAAAGAGTCGGCAAAGCATGAGCCAAGAAAGATAAAATGGAGTGCTTAAGGAAAGATGAACCCGTTATATTCCAACATTTCCCACCTTAGTCCAAAAGCCTTCATTACATGCCGAAAAAGCCCTACGTGTTTTCAAGACGAGTGAGCTTACATTAGTGGTGATCTACATGAGAGGAAAGCATATGGTACTTAGAGTCGTACTTGTCACATTCTTTTGAGAGTGATGAGCGAACTTTTCACAAGTCAATGAATCGAGTGCTACATTCTTATGTGAGATGAGCTAACAAAGAGTATAAGAGGAGGAGTTTGGGATCCACAGTTACCTACATGAAAATATGAACTTCCTTGATGAGTAAAGTCAACTCTTGATGCTCAAGTGTCATGAGCTATTCATGCTTTAACCTTAAAAATATTTCCTTGTTCATAATTCATGAGTGTGTGGGTAATTGTTGGTCCCAATTGATGTGTGTTTGATTCAACTTAGGCTAGATGAATAGCTCTTTTCTTGTGGAGGTGGGAATTACTTTTTTTTCTTGAGGACAAGCAAAAGCTTAAGTTTGGGGGAGTTGATAAGTGGGAATTTTCAATACTTATTTGCGCTCTTTTTACTTTCGTTTTAACTTGAAAAAGTTTAAAGGTATTCTCGAAAACTGATAAAATGTGCTTACTTGTAGGAGTATTGGAAAATGAGCCAAAGTGATGAAATTCAACTCAAGAAGGAGTATTTTTGGACAAGGACAAAAGTCAAGCAAAATGGCCAAAGTGCGGACCGCAAAATTTTGCGGCCGCACATTATGGAAGACCTTTGTCAGAAAAGCTTTGCAAAGTGCGGGCTGCACAATAAAATTGCGGCTGTAGAAGATGAAGATCAGAGAGTTTGAAGTCTGATTCCACCAAGAAGTGCGGACCGCACTATTATTGTGCGGCCGTAGAACTCAAAAGTGTGGTCGCACTCAAAAATGCGCGGTCCGTAGAACTTAAAGAAGTGCGCCGCAATTCAGAATTATGCTGTCGCAGAAGTCCCTCCCATCAAGATCTACATCAAAGTGCGGAACGCACACAGAATTGTGCGGCCGCAGAACCTCCGAAAGGCAATTTTGTCAACAATTCAGTTGTGTATAAATAGTCTTTTTTTGACAAAATTAGATTAAGTTTGAACATCTAAAAGTTGGGAGTCGTTTTTATTTACTGCTTTAGAAATTTTATGATAGTTTGTCTATTTTGCACTGGATTTTCATATCTTTATCATTTAGTATGAGTTTAATCATCTTTTATTCTTTAATTTCTTCATTTTCATCTATGAGTCGCTAAATTTCTAGCTAGGGTTGTGACTCAACTCTAGTGTGGGGTACCTAATAGGTGCTTTATTTAGGGCTTGTTTAATGTTGGGTGTGTAATATTAAGCCTAGTTCTTGCTCTAATTTAGAATTAATGGTTGCAAACATTGATTCAAGCCTATTTCACTTTGTATCTACTTGAGAAAGAGAGACTAAGTCTAGGAAAATTTGGCTAACAAGAAATTGGGATGAACTCAAGAAATTGATAGTCCTAATCAAAGGGTTGAATATAGAGATATTAAGACCCAACTTGAGCATCTAATAATTGTTTTGAATTACCCATTTGGACTTGAGAAAGCCAAATTGGGCAAAACCACTCTATTACCGAGAGGTATCGAGTGGGTAATTGCATGTTGATTTCTATATTACACCCCCACCAACGAAACCCGCTCTAAAGCCCACAACCCATTAGGCAAACACCTAGGTGGAAGTCACAACCCTAGAGCTTTTACAAACTTGGAAACCAACACCAAAACTATCTTTCTCCAGCTTTACATTTTGTCATGACCCAATTTACCCTCTGAAAGGTTTCGTGACGGCACCTAGTCTCTACGACTAGGTAAGCCTAATATTAAGGGAAAAACTTTAATAAAACACAAGAAATAAGGAAAATAAGGGCATAATCTAAAATAGCCAAAAATAGTTCCGCTCGGCTCATACAAAATATTCTCCCAATGACCCGGAATCTCACAAAGTCCCAAGCTTCTATTAACTACTGTAGCTCTAAACAAGTCTGGAAGTACATTAAAAGACTCTAAACGATGGAGTAGAAGGGGACTCTGAGAATTCTGCGGATACGGCAGAAATATCTTATAGTCTCCTAGAATCAGTAGCAAATACTATCCGCGAGGCTGATAGCTCGTACCTGGATATGCACACGAAACTACATGCAGGAAAGGGCATGAGTACACCACATTGGTACCCACTATGTGCCAAGCCTAACCCCGGTCAAGTAGTGACGAGGATAGGTTAAGGCCCTACTAGAGTAAATATAATCAATTTAAAACGGTAAAAGAGATAAGTAAATTCTACAGTAATAGTTAAAGAAAATGCTCGAGAACTTAACAGTTAAGGGAGCCCTCGGCTCAAAACAAGGTAAACACAAGGTGGAATCTCCCGTGGTACCGTCTCGTAGTTCCAGATGATTATAAAGTACATGGGGATCTCCCAGAATACGTCTGTAGTCCCAAAAATAAATATGCAATGCTGGGGGATCTCTAGGTGTCACGACCCAACCTATGGGCCGCGACGGGCGCCCGGTACCTTACTCAACCAAGTACCAACGTAACACATCTTTCTTATCGTACTATCATGGGTAAATGGGCCGAAAGGGCCGTCATGAGATAACCAGAATAAAATATTAGTGCATACTAGACACAGGATGACCAAACATGATATAGAAACTTATACAAGTGACATACGGGCCTATAAGGCTGACATGATCATTTGTAAACTCAAAACATAGGCCGACAACGCCATACAAGTATCCATATACCTAATATCTGTCTATAAGTCTCTAAGACTATATAAATGTCATATAGGTCAGGACAGGGCCCCGCCATACCAGTCAATACATGTCCTAATCATACTGACCAAATAGGCAACTCCAGAGCAAGTGGAGTGTAACAACACCTTACGCTGAGCTAATAGCCTACTAGGAGGACTGTCAACCTGTCTATAGGGACCTGCGGGCATGAAACGCAGTGTCCCCAGGAAAAAGGGACGTCACGACGAATAAAGTACTGAGTATGTAAGGCAGAAAAACATAAATAAGAACAGTAATGTAAAGAGAGATATAGGAGATACAACCTGTAGCATCTGAGTGCCTCTAAGAGATAGTGACATGAAATTTACATATATATATATATATATATACATAATCTTTTAAAAACATCCGCCTATATGGGCATCATCATCATCATATCGTACCCGGCCTCAAAGAGGACTCGGTAAAAATATACCCGACCATCATAAGGCTCGGTAGAATCGTACCCGGCCACATGGAGCTCGGTAAACCCAATTGATCAGTGGTTGCACAATAAGGTCCGTACCCGGCCGATTATAGCGCGACTCAGTAGAGTAAAATAGATACTATATATAATGCATGCTGGACTCATGGAATCACGCTCTAGACCTTTTGGAGTGACGTAAGGTAGTTGCACCTTCGATTAACATTATGGACATCATACCATCAATATGAACTTCACTAGGACTCAAGGATCATATATACTTTCTTAGAAAAACTTTGTAAGGATAGAACAACATGGACAATCTTAGTTGCTATGAGTAGATTCATTATGAAATAGCTTATCATTTACGTTCATTTAACTTTTGATCATGCCAAAAGAAAGAAGGAAGTGCCTTAACATACCTTCGAAATCTTCTCTCCAATCGTCAACATATCTAAATATGATCTTCTTACGTCCACAATGAGTAACCCGACTTCGTCGTCATCATATAAGCTTTGTAACTCTCATATTTCAAAACCAATATTCTGCAAGAAAACGGACAGCACCTTCCCTGATTTTTACTACATCCCATATGTTACCAAAAGTTACCAAACATCCAAAACAAAAACAATATAATTCACAATAAGCTCTCCTATTAGTTGAACAATCATTTTGAGCGGCAAGCTCGATCGGAATCCGTATAACCCATATCACCCCTTATAGATTTATTACATTAACTTAACAACATCATTAATATGATAATGAAGTAATTCATCAATGATTCCATCCTTATACCATATATTTATAACAAAGGAAACAATCCACAACTCCAACTTTCTTCAATTTGCAACTTAATTCACTAGTTCATGTCTAGTCCAACCATTTAACTTAATCAACATCAAGATAACCTTAAGCACATGCAAGAACACAATACACATACCTTCTAAAGAAGCTTCAAGTTTAAATCCATGTTATATTTAGCTTACAACAGCCCTCAATGGCAATACAACACCATAGAAGTGACTTAAGCTAATCCAAGTATTATCGTGTAGTTTATTATCCTAACAACTTAACCAACATACAAGAAAGCTTAAGAACAATTAGTAGGATGGTATACTAACCTTATAAAGTATAAAACACTTGAAATTTCGGCCAAAAACAGCCCACAATTATCCTCAATGACACCACAACACTATAGGTGTTGTATTCTCTTCTTGAATCAACTTTTGGTGTTCAAGTTGGAGTGTAAACACTTGTAGTTCATCTTTAAAATCTAATATGTATGAAGGAGTGACTGATTATTACCTTAATCAAATGGAACCAGATGAGGACTGAGGTTATTTCACTTTGAAGAACCCTCCAAAATAGCCACAAGATGAAGAACTACGATCTAGCAAGCACCACAGGGTTTCTAGCGTTTGATTTGTTTTTATCTTAGGTTTTCACCCAAGAATCATGGAGGAACCATTGGAGAGAATTTAAGAGGATTTACGAACTGTTTTTGACGATAAAAATGAGTGAAAACTATTTAGAATTGACTTAAATACAAGCTGGAGTTTACACCGACTTTGTGGGTCCCATAGGAGTTGCTTTGCACAGTCTCGCAAAAACGCGAATATCTCTCTACTCCTATATCGTATTGATGAACGGTTAAATGCGTTAGAAACTAGACTCGTAGATATTCAATTTGGTAGGTAGATAATCCAATAATTCTAAGTATGTTGAGAGAAAACCTCAGCTACATTTGGCCTAATTTTCAGCACATTATGAATGTAACTTGTGAAGACCTTTGCCAACTTTTGTTCCACAACTTGCTTGAATTAAAAACGTAGCACACGACTATCATACGACAAAAAAAATCAAATAATAACCTCCTTATCATGTTAAGAACCATAGTCTCACCCTAAAGTACATGTTATAACATTCCAAACTTGTCGACTTTCAACGAAACTTATTTTCTTCAATTGGTTTAGCTTCTACGATTTCCAAACCTCTTGGTACTCCTTATTCATGATATTAAATATTTTTAACCTTCAAGGTAACATGATTATATTACTTTATATGCTTCCAAATATAATCTTATTTCTGAGCTTACATCAATTGACTTACAACGTATTCTCACGTACGAAAAAATGTGGTGGAACATCATTCCCCCCTTTGGAACATTCGTCCTCGGATGTTGACTAATGCACTTATCCTTCTCTTAAGCAATAGCTCTTACGAATACTTTAATATTGTGTTTTCCATCCAGGGAGTTGTTCGGTGAATAAATCCAATGGCTAGGGCATTCCCTCCTTTAGGCCTCTTTCTCACACCATGACTTGTGGTTGAAAATCTTCCAATCTCGTAAGTATTTCTACCTTCTTTCATGCAGCTTGTACCATTCTAACCTTGAATGTGTGACAATGCGACTCATATCTCCCTTTTCCGCTAGCTTTTAACCAATCTCTAGGCTTCACTTTGTGAACTATATAGTACTATGAAAAGCTGTCCCTCTGGGCATCTATAGGTGTACTAAAGTTCTTTGCTTGGTACTTTGTTCAACTTACGACTTTTGCTATATCTTGTTTCATAGTCTCAGTTATCTATGTTTTTGGTTTTACCACAACTAGGTAGGTCATACTGTACCATAACTCTTATTTCGGTTTATTACTATCGAGGACTGCCACCCAACTTTAGATTACTCTCTCACCGCTTATCCTATATGTATAAATCTTAGCCATTTAATGCTTCCTTAATACTGTTCATCTTAATAATGATAGCCTAATCTCATCTCATATTTGTAACTTTCATCCATCTATTGTTGATTCACCTTAATGTTGATCTATAATCTACCACTAATAACTCGAAACCTCTTATGTAATATATCGTTACTAGGGCTCACGTCTCATCGGGGAACATCTGAAGTCATTTTCCTGATCCACTTAGGGACGATACTATAATCCAATAACTGTATGAGCATCCCAATTTGATTAATCCTATCAGGGGGAGGGTGTATTCTAATCATGTTTCACCCATGAACTCCCTTTTTCTTTAAATCATTACTCAATCAATGTCCTGAACGTCATCCTCTTATCATTTATCACAGTTACACCCCTACTTTACTACCAGGGTAGCATTCCATCTCTTCTAAATGCTCCTAGTTTTAAGATCCTTTGAGTTCACTCATCCTATACTGAGATTTTTATAACTTTATGGAAACCATCAGTTCTCTTGTTGTGATGGGTTTAATCCCGAGGACTCACCTATTCTCGTCACCTTCTCATTCACCTTTTCTTATCCTTACTCCTGTCTAGCTAAAACTGTGTTGCCCTACCATGCTTTAGCTTGTGACCTACACATATTTATTTATACTACTCGAAAACTTCCTTTTTACATGCTAGCACCATAGATTTCCTTTCATGCATTCTCAGTTGTCTTTAAATGTAAGAAATTACTTTTCCTGGTCGTTCTGTCACTTGCGACATGGATTCTTGGCTTATCTTAGTGCCCACGAATACTGGAGTTTTCCTATATCTCATATGATCTCAATTATCAACTCTTGATTATTTTTTCTTCTTCCCGTTCATTAGCTACGACATGTGCCACTTTCTTATGGAGTGCATACAATATTATAGTGAGACTGATGTTACAAGACCATTTCTTATTTAGGTCGCTATGCTTATGTTGAAGCCTTCTTCCTTATTTCCTCAGCTGGTCTTTCATTGCAGTGCTTAGGGAAGACCCTCTGACTCTTGTAAAGCTGCTTATTACATTGTATACCCCATGGTATTTCTTATGTTCTTACTCGCCTATCATTATCCTTAGTTACTTATCTTCGCGCCCTTGTGCTCGTAGGGTTGGTTCTAAATTGAAATTTTAGTTGTCTCCCTAGTTGCACTCCCTTTTATTTCTGTAGCACTTATTTGGTACCTTCTACTACCCCAACTCCTATCTGAATATTTCTCACGGATTACGATGTCGTATCTGAGAGACTGAATTTCCTATGATAGGTTTCACTACGTTTATCTTGCATGATCTACTGATTTGTATGTATCCTCCTATCTAGCCATAACTAGGCTATTCCTGAATCAACTACAGACTACCGGTTGGTCCACTCTCATATCTGTATTTTATGTAATGCCTCTTAGGTTATGCCCTTTGTCTTAACTTACCTCTCGTACGGGATCCTTATGTATCAAGTATTCATTCCCAATTATTTAACAATATCATCAAGTGCGAAACCCTTATTGATTCTCCCAGGCGTCATTCTTGCATAATGTTCTGGAGTCATATTATATTTGTAGGATCTGAATAAATGCAATCTAATTCCATTCACCTTTTTACCGCATTCTTACTTTATCATTCGATAGTTACCTCTTCATCTTTGGATTTTTTTTCACATCTTCACTGACGTATTACTCGTCTTGCGGTAACCCTTCTACACCAAGGATAATTGAATTTCTTACGCACAAGGGTGACACATGGTGTAACTGGCACATTTAGTCCCTTAAGCTTAACTCTGCTCACTGTGCTTGCTTTAGGGAAGCGTCTTCTTGAATAACCTTTAAAGGTTATTCTTCTATTGTTCATTCTAATATTGTCGAAACATGATCTCTGAAATGATGCCGACTATTACCAATTCCTTCGATCCCTAATTCATGTTCTATATTTTTTTTACTATCCTATACTAATTTATATTACTCGGGGGCATAAATTTTCCTTCTAGTAATCACGATGGACTCAACAATTTATTTCTCGAAATGAGGGTAGGACTTTAGGGCTTATACTTTTATTGTATCAAGGAATGTCTCCTCTTGTCTTTTCCTTCACTTGACTATAGACTCTATCATCCTGTCATATTTTGATTTACCGTTATCACCTATTTATTACATCTTACTTATAATGTTTCATTAACTCTCTTCATATTATCCTGCTAATATTTCTGTCTGTCACCTTATTATGAAGACTTCAACAAAATGTTCCTTAACTTTTAGCCCCCCTGCTTCATCTCACTGGTTCTTTGGGATGCCTAACATTCTCTCTCTCTCTCTCTCTCTCTCTCTCTCTCTCTCTTATTTACTAGGGGCAGGAGTCATACTAATGAAAATATTTAACCCTTCAAGGATTCCACTGCCTATCTTCTGAAATTTCTGAACATTCTAGTATTCATATCCGACTGTATTATTCAATAGTGCACAATCTGGCTATCTCCCAATGAGAACTATTACCATGTTCTGCACTACCCTTCAAAAGTGTTAGATAATGATAATAATCCACCCACAATTTTGGGTTACTCTAACCCCAGTGGGATCCTGATATCCCATCTTGCTCTTAAACCTATATTTGTTAGCTCCTATATGCATAACTGATAAGGGTGTGGACAATTGTACATACCTCTATTATTGTTGAAGGTAACTCAGAATACTTATATTTCTCTGCCTCAATTGTAATTACTGATAATCTTTATTAACTATGTAGCTCGTACCCTTCTTCATCTTGCTTCTTTTACTTGCTAAAACTTGTATCAACCTTCCGATTCTCTTATTTCTATTTATCATATGGGTGGATAGATATTCTTGTCTTAGAGCTCCGTATCAAGATACTTACACATCTTATTACACACACGATCTACTGAAGACCTCACATTTACTCATCATAAGCATGATGCAAAATTGAGTTCCTCTAACTCAAATCTTCCACAAACACATTCAATATCTTACCAATTGTCTTTATATATGTAGACATCATTGTATTATGAATAATAGAATTTAGGAGATTGATTTCTTACAAATGAGCTCTACCACACGATCTAGAGTAAAGGAAAGAGTGACAATCCTAAACGCCCTGTAGCCTCCTGCTTATAAGTGCGGTGCACAACACACCCATAAACAAGACTCTACTAGACACAACTTATAGACTCCCTAGGACAGAACTGCTCTGATACCACTTCTGTCATGACCCAACCTATGGGCCGCAATGGGAACCCGGTACCTTACTCAACCGAGTACCAACATAAAATATCTTTCTTATCGTACTATCATGGGTAAATGGTCCAAAAGGGCCATCATGAGATAACCAGAATAAAATATTAGTGCATACTAGACACAGGATGACCAAACATGATATAGAAACTTATACAAGTGACATACGGACCTATAAGGCTGACATGATCATTTGTAAACTCAAAACAGAGGACGACAAGGACATACAAGTATCCATATACCTAATATCTATCTACAAGCCTCTAATACTATATCAATGTCATATAGGTCAGGACAGGGCCCCGCCATACCAGTCAATACATGTCCTAATCATACTTACCAAATAGGCAACTCCGGAGCAAGTGGAGTGTAGCAACACCTTCCACTAAGCTGACAGCCTACTAGGAGGACTGTCAACCTATATATAGGGACCTGCGGGCATGAAACGCAGTGTCCCCAGGAAAAAGGGACGTCAATACGAATAAAGTACTGAGTATGTAAGGCAGAAAAACATAAATAAGAACAGTAATGTAAAGAGAGATATAGGAGATACAACTTGTAGCATCTGAGTGCCTCTAAGAGATAGTGACATGAAATTTATATATATATACATAATCTTTTAAAAACATCCGCCTATGTGGGCATCATCATCATCATATCGTACCCGGCCTCAAAGAGAACTCGGTAAAAACATACCCGACCATCATAAGGCTCGGTAGAATCGTACCCGGCCACGTGGAGCTCGGTAAACCCAACTGATCAGTGGTTTCACAATAGGGTGCGTACCCGGCCGACTATAGCGCGGCTCAGTAGAGTAAATAGATACTATATATAATGCATGTTGGACTCATGGAATCACTCTCTAGACCTTTTGGAGTGACGTAAGGTAGTTGCACCTTCGATTAACATTATGGACATCATATCATCAATATGAACTTCACTAGGACTCAAGGATCATACATACTTTCTTAGAATAACTTTGTAAGGATAGAACAACATGGATAACCTTAGTTGCTAGGAGTAGATTCATTAT
Organism: Nicotiana paniculata; assembly: GCA_005239505.1. NCBI lineage: Eukaryota > Viridiplantae > Streptophyta > Magnoliopsida > Solanales > Solanaceae > Nicotiana > Nicotiana paniculata. The sequence continues at coordinate 62,597 of ML306507.1, read as the reverse complement.
GAAATAGCTTATCGGTTACGTTCATTTAACTTTAGATCATGCCAAAAGAAAGAAGGAAGTGCCTTAACATACCTTTGCAATCTTCTCTCTAATCGTCAACAAATCTCAATATGATCTTCTTACGTCCACAATGAGTAACCCGACTTCGTCGTCATCATATAAGCATTGTAACTCTCATATTTCAAAACCAATATTCTACAAGAAAATGGACAACACCTTCCCTGTTTTTTACTATATCCCATATGTTACCAAAAGTCACCAAACAGCCCAAACAACAACAATATAATTCACAATAAGCTCTCCGATTAGTTGAACAATCATTTTGAGCGGCAAGCTCGATCGGAATCCGTATAACCCATATCACCCCTTATAGACTTATGACATTAACTTAACAACATCATTAATATGATAATGAAGTAATTCATCAATTATTCCATCCTTATACCATATATTTATAACAAAGGAAACAATCCACAACTCCAACTTTCTTCAATTTGCAACTTAATTCACTAGTTCATGTCTAGTCCAACCATTTAACTTAATCAACATCAAGATAAACTTAAGCACCTACAAGAACACAATACACATACCTTCTACAGCAGCTTCAAGTTTAAATCCATGTTATATTTAGCTTACAACAGCCCTCAATGGCAATACAACACCATAGAAGTGGCTTAAGCTAATCCAAGTATTATCGTGTAGTTTATTATCCTAACAACTTAACCAACATACAAAAAGCTTAAGAAAAATTAGTAGGCTGTTATACTAACCTTAAAAAGTATAAACCACTTGAAATTTCGGCCAAAAACAGCCTACAATTATACTCAATGACACCACAACACTATAGGTGTTGTATTCTCTTCTTGAATCAACTTTTGGTGTTCAAGTTGGAGTGTAAACACTTGTAGTTCATCTTTAAAATCTAATATGTATGAAGGAGTGACTGATTATTACCTTAATCAACAAGAACCAGACGAGGACTGAGGTTATTTAACTTTAAAGAAACCTCCAAAATAGCCACAAGATGAAGAACTACGATCTAGCAAGCACCACGGGGTTTCTAGCGTTTGATTTGTTTTTATCTTAGGTTTTCACCCAAGAATAATGGAGGAACCATTTGAGAGAATTTAAGAGGGTTTACGAACTTCTTTTGACGATAAAAATGACTGAAAACTATTTAGAATTGACTTAAATACAAGCTGGAGTTTACACCAACTTTGTGGGTCCCATGGGAGCTGCTTTGCGCAGTCTCGCGAAAACGCGAATATCTCTCTACTCCTACGTCGTATTGATAAACGGTTAAACGATTTACAAACTAGACTCGTAGATATTCAATTTGGTAGGTAGATCATCCCCTTATTCCAAGTATATTGGGAGAAAAGCTCAGATACATTTGGCTTAATTTTCAGCACATTATGAATGTAACTTGTGAAGACCTTTGCCAACTTTTGTTCCACAACTTGCTTGACTTCAAAACGTAGCACACGACTATCATACAACAAAATAAAATAAAGAATAACCTCCTTATCATGTTAAAAACCATAGTCTCACCCTAAATTACATGTTATAAAATTCCAAACTTGTCGATTTTTTACGAAACTTATTTTCTTCAATTGGTTTAGCTTCTAAGATTTCCAACCCTCTCGGTACTCATTATTCATGATCTTAAATATTTGTAACCTCCAAGGTAACATGATTAGCTTACTTTATATTGTTCCAAATATATCTTATTTCTGAGCTTACATCAATTGACTAACGATGTATTCTCACGTACGAAAATATGGGGTGTAACACCCGAAATACGTATGTAGTCCCAATTTAAATATGCAGTACAGGGGGATTTCCCGGAATACGTCCGTAGCCCCAAAATGTGCAGTACAAGAGGATCTCCCGGAATACGTCTGTAATCCCAAATAAATATGCGATGCAAGATAAAATGACAGGTATGACATCAAATTTATACAGTTCATATAATCACAGATAAGTAAAAGTAGTAACCTAACTAAACATGGTGCACAGAACATCAAATAGACAATTAGACAGGTAAGCATGCTTTTCTACTCTAATCTAAACAATTTAACATATCAATGCAATTTAATAGGAGAAAGACAATTTATGATTGAAGAATAAAAAATGGGATTTTTGTAATAACGGCCCGTGTACGTGTCACGACCCCAAATCCTAACATGCCGTGATGGCACCTATCGTGGAACTAGGCTAGCCAACCATCACATTACTATGTATTTTTTCAATTATAATAATTCACAATTCGATAATAAACAGCAACATCGCATAGAATAATTTTCTTTAAGTCTTAGCGCCCCAATAATAGTCTAAACAACTCTAAAGAAAACCTCCCAAGACTGGAGTCAACATGGTCACGAGCATCGACGAAATAAAACTAACTTTACTAGTGTCTTAATAAAGTCTAGGAATGAAATGCTAAAACTAAATAAGCAAAGGAAATGGAAAAGCTGTGGACGCTGGACAGCTACCTCAAAATCCCGTAAAGCTGCTGCTAACGAACAAGACATCTACTGCTCCAAATCGGTACCTGAATCTGTGCACAGAGGCACAGGGAGTAATGATGAGTACGCAGACCCAGTAGTAATGAAAATAAATCACAGTCTGAGAAATACAAAACACACAGCACAAATACACCAATTCACCAAAACAGTAAAACACCAAGTCACCATAAAGTATTCATCAAATACATAAGTTCGAAAACCTTCCAGAAATCCTTTGAAACAAGTATAATTTCAATATATCTCAGTAAAACTCTCAGTAAAATTAGTTTGAGAAAAGAAATGAATCATAGTTCAAAACTTAGTAAAATCATCATAAATCTGCCCCTAAGGCTATAATTCATTTCTCATAACAATAGCTCATCAGGAAACCTCACAATCACTCAGTATCAGCTCATCAAGCAAACTCATCATCACTCAGTATCAGCCCATCAGGCAACCTCACAATCACTTAGTATCAGCCCATCAGGCAACCTCACAATCACTCAGTATCAGCCCATCAGGCATCACTCGCACTCAATAGGTACCTGCGCTCACTGGGGGTGTGTACCGACTCCGGAGAGGCTCCTACAGCCCAAGAGCTATAATAAGCCACATCATGGCATAAATCACTCAGAATATTGGCCCGCAACCTCACTCAGTCAGACACTCTCAACATGCCCTTCAGGCAATAAATCTACCAGTTTCTCGACCCAAAAACAATGTTTTATTTTCAATAAATAGTATCAAAATACTCTGAGTGTCAAAATCACTATCAAGAAAAAGACTGAGTGAAAACGATAACATATCAAGTGAGAAAAATAGTAAAAGCAGCCCCCAAGGGGTAAACAGATCGGCACTAGGCCCCAAACATGGCTTACAACCCAAATCATATCAAAATATATATCAATACTATTAAGTATATGCTTAAAATCAGTTTCGCAACTCAATAGTTGCCTAAATAGGGAATATCTTTCCAAAGTTCCAACCTTTGCATTCCAAAACCCATGAAAGGATGCAAAGTCCGGGGTTTCATACTTTTAGGACAGGATTTAAAGACATTACTTACCTCAAACTAGCCCGAAAACAATTCCGCAATACGCTTGCCTATCGAATCCACTTCTGAATGCTCCAAATCTACCAAGTTCAGATTTTTATCATCAAATTATGCTAACAGAATGAATTCCAATTGAAAAATATTGATTTTAAGCACAAAACCCAAAATCGATCAAAACCTGACCCCCGAGATTGCATCTTGGAACTCGACAAATTTTATACCAAAATTTTCTTCATCATCTCACGAGTCCGTACATATAAATAACGCTAAAATCGGAGTTCGTTTGACCCCGCAAATTGACCCCTAAAGGTCTCATAATCTCAAGCCCTAACTCCACCTTTTCCTACCGATTTTCATAATTAAATACTGATATAAGGTCTCTAATCACATATAATCGAGTTATTAAGTCCAAAAAGCTTACCTCAATGATGAATCAATGTTTCCTTCTTCAAAATCCCTCAAAAACCTCGGAACCCGCACAACAATGGTGGAAAAAGGGTTAAAAAGCGCGAAGTCTCCTTTTTATACTTTCTGTCCAGGCTTTTCGCACCTGCGGCCTCAAACTCGCACCTGCGGTCAAATCTACTGCACGTGTGACTTTTCATTAAACGGCCTAACTCCGCACCTGCGACTCACATTCCGCACATGCGGCTTCGTAGGTGTGACCCTCTATCCGCATCTGCGACCTTTTCCCTGGCTGGCCAAATCTCGCACCTGCGGAATCTTCTTCCGCTCCTGCGATGAGCCATCCGCAGGTGCGGTTACACTAGCACCAACATCTTCAGCAGCAACACAAGCACTCCAAAGTCCCCGTTAACCACTCAAAACCATCCCGAGCCCCTCGGGACCCCAACCAAACATACCAATACCTCATATATGATCATTCAAACTTAGTTGCACTCCCGAAACACTAAAAATAACATCAAAACACCAAATCCCATCAAATTCAAGCCTAAGAACTTTGAAATTTCTAAAATCCACCAACGATGCCGAAACTATCCAAAACAACTCCAATTGACCTAAAATTTTGCAGACATATCTAAAATGACATTACGAACCTGTTCCAACTGTCAAAATTTCATTCCGACCCCGATAGCGTAATTTCCATTGCCGACCGGAAATTTCCAAAAATTAACTTTCGCCAATTCAAGCCTAATTCTACACCGGTCCTCACAAAAATATACTGAACACACTCCTAAGTCCCAAATCACCTAACAAAGCTATCCGAGCCATAAAATCCACGTTCTAGGGTCGTTTACCAATAAGTCAACTCTCAGTTGAATTTGCCAACTCTAAGGCTATTTTTAAAGACTAAGTGACTAAATTCTCATTATAATTATTTCGATTTTGAGCCTACCAACTCTAACACATCAAGAACAGTTTAACCAAGCTACGACGATGCAATAACAATAAATAATAATGCAGATTCTACGTAACAACTGACCGAGTCATTACATTCTCCCCCTCTTAAACAAACGTTCGTCCTCGAACGGGTCTAGAAACATACTTGGAGTCTCAAACACGTGAGGATATTTACTCTTCATCTCTCGCTCGGTCTCCCAAGTAGCCTCCTCCACTGGCTGACCTCTCCGTTGTACTTTCACTTAAGCTATATTCTTAGACCTCAACTTTCTAACCTGACGATCCAAAATTCCTACTGGCTCTACCTCATATGACATATCACCCTCGAGCTTAACTGTGCTGAAGTCTAACATATGAGACGGCTCACCAACATACTTCCTGAGCATCGACACATGAAATACCGGATGAACACTCGATAGGCTGGGTGGCAAGGCAAGTCTATAAGCCACCTCTCCAACCTTCTGAAGCACCTCAAAAGGACCAATAAACCGTGGACTCAGATTTCCTCTCTTTCTGAACCCCATAACACCCTTCATGGGTGATACCTTCAACAGTACCTTTTCACCTTCCATAAAATATACATCTCGTACCTTACGGTCCGCATAACTCCTTTGCCTAGACTGCGTCGTGCGATGTCGCTCCTGAATCAACTTCACCTTCTCTAACGCATCCTGAATCAAATCTGTGCCCAATAACTTAGCCTCACCGGGCTCGAACCAACCAACTGGAGATCTACACCTCCTACCATATAAATCCTCATACGGGGCCATCTGAATACTAGACTGGTAGATGTTATTATATGCAAACTCCATTAGTGGCAGAAACTGATCCCATGAACCACCAAAATCAATCACACAAGCCCGTAACATATCCTCCAAAACTGAGATTAGTACCCATACCTCTTTGTACGGCCCTCCAAAACTGAGATGTGAACTGAGTACCTCTGTCAGAAATAATAGAAACCGGAACTCCATGCAGTCGGACAATCTCCTTAATGTAAATACTAGCTAATCGCTCTGAAATATAAGAAGTACCAACATGAATGAAGTGCACGGACTTGGTCAATATATCCACAATGACCCAAATAACATCAAAACCCTTCGAAACTCGTGGAAGCCCAACTAAAAAGTCCATAGTAATCCGCTCCCACTCCACTCCAGAATATCTAACCTCTGAAGTAATCCACCTGGTCTCTGGTGATCATACTTGACTTGATGGAAGTTGAGACACCGTGCTACATACTAAACAATATCTCTCTTCATCCGCCTCCACCAATACTGCTGTCTCAGATCCTGATACATCTTCGCGGCACCCGGATGAATGGAATACCGCGAGTTGTGGGCCTCTGCTAATATCGGCTCTCAAAGCCCATCCACATTGGGCACGCAAATACGGCCCAGCATCCTCATAACACCGTTATCAGCAATAGTCACGTCCCTAGCATCACCTCGACGGACTCTATCCTGAAGAACTAACAAGTGTCGGTCATCATACTAGTGAGCTCTAATCTGATCATAAAGAGAATACCGGGAAGCCATGCTAGCTAATACCTGCGGAGGGTCTGACAAATCCAATCTCACCAACTGACCCGCCAAAGCCTGAACATCAAGTGCTAAAGGTTTCTCTATTGGTGAAAGGTACGCTAGACTCCCCAAACTCTTGGCTCTGCGACTCAAGGCATCGGCCACTATGTTGGCCTTCCCCGGGTGATACAAAATAGTAAGGTCAATCCTTGAGAAGCTCCAACCATCTCTTCTGTCGCAAATTCAAATCCTTCTGCCTCAGCAGATACTGCAAGCTACGATGGTCAGTGAAAATCTCACACTGTACCCCATACAAGTAATGGCGCCAAATATTTAAGGCATGAACAATGGAAGCTAACTCAACATCGTGCGCTGGGTAATTCTTCTCGTGCACCTTCAACTGTCTAGACGCGTAGGCAATCACCCTACCGTCCTGCATCAATACCACTCCCAAGCCAACTCTAGAAGCATCACAATAGACTGTGTAAGAACCCGAACCAGTAGGCAAAACCAATACCGGAGTTGTGGTCAATGCTAACTTGAGCTTCTGAAATCCCTCCTCACACTCATCGGACCATCTGAATGGAGCACCCTTCTGGTTCAATCTGGTCAATGGTGAAGCAATAGAAGAGAATCCTTCCACAAAGCAATAGTAATATCCCGCTAGACCAAGGAAACTCCTAATCTTAGTAGCTGAGGACGGTCTGGGCCAACTCTGCACCGCCTCAATTTTTCGAATCAACCTGAATACCCTCACTAGACACCACGTACCCCAAGAAAGCTACTGAACCAAGCCAAAACTCACACTTGGAGAATTTGCATAAAGTTTCTCATCCCTCAACCTCTGTAACACAACCCTCAAGTGGTGAGCATGCTCTTCCTGGCTACGACATGTCATTAATGAACACAATGACGAACAAATTAAGGTAAGGTTGAAACACATTGTTCATCAATTGCATGAACGCGGATGGGGCATTGGTCAGCCCAAATGACATAACCAGAAACTCATAATGACCATATCTGGTCTTGAAAGCAGTCTTCGGAATGTAAGAATCCCGAATCTTCAGCTGGTGATACCTCGACCTCAAGTCAATCTTGGAGAACACCTTAGCTCCCTGAAGCTGATCAAATAAGTCATCAATACGAGGCAAAGGATACCGGTTCTTCACCGTAACCTTATTCATCTATCTGTAATCAATGCATATGCGCATCGAACCATCATTCTTATTCACAAACAACACCGGCGCACTCCAAGGCGATACACTAGGTCGAATGAACCCCTTATCTAAGAGTTCCCGAAGTTGCTCATTCATTACTTTCAACTCCGCTGGTGCCATGTGGTAAAGTGGAATAGAGATAGGCTGAGTGTCTGGCACCAAGTCAATACCAAAATAATATCCGTGTCAGGTGGCATGCCTGGCAGCTCTACAGGAAATACATCCGAAAAATCACGGACTACAGGAACAGAATCAATAGAAGGAGTCGCACTACTAACATCCCTCACAAAAGCAAGATAAGACTCACACCCTTTCTCAACCATACGATGAGCTTTCAAATAAGAAATCACTCTGCTAGGCACATGCTCTATAGACCCTCTCCACTCAACTCTTGGAACTCCGGGCATAGCTAGGGTCACGGTCTTAGCGTGACAATCAAGGATAGCATGACATGCTGATAACCAATCCATGCCCAGAATTACATCAAATAAACCATACTGAGTAACATCAAGTCCACTCGGGTCTCCAGACCCCCAATAGATATAAGACATGACCGATACACACGATCCACAATAATAGTATCGCTCACCTAAGTCGAAACATGAACAGACGTAACTAAAGACTCACGGGGCATATTCAGAACGTGGGCAAAATAAGATAAAACATACGAGTACGTGGAACCAGGGTCAAATAAAGCTAAAGCATCACTGTGACAAACTGAGATAGTACCTGTAATCACCGCATCTGAGGCCATAGCGTCAGGCCTATCCGGAAGTGCATAAATACGTAGATGGCCTCCACCTGCTCGACCTCCCCCTCTAGGGAAGCCTCTAGCTGCCTGACCACCCCCCCTGGCTGTCTGAGTAGGTGATGAAGTGACTGGGGCTGAAGTCGAGGGCTGAACCCTCTGCTGAGATGAACTACCAGGACGATGGGGACACTGCCTCCACTCATGTCCGAACTCTCCACACTAATAACAACCACCTGGATCTAGATATGAAAATTGACGAGAACTCCTGCCACCATGATAACCACCAGACGAACCATGCATAGAAGAACCCTGATAAGATGATGCTCGGGCAGAGCTCTGAGCTGGAAGGGCACTAAAAGATGGACGGCCTTGATGAGAGCTGCGAGGACCCTTCCCCGAAAATACACCACTATAAGCTGGGCGAACTGGATGTGGAGGTCTAAATGGACGACCTCTGCTATGCTGAAACTGTCCTCTAGAAGGGGCACTACTGAAGCTACCTGATCCCCGAGCCCTCTTGGCCTCCCTCTCCTCACGCTCCTGCCTACGAACCGACCCAATGTCCCGTGCAATGTCAACTACCTGCTCAAATGTAGCTTCAGACACTCTCTCCCTAGTCATCAAAATCCAAAGCTGATACGTGAGACCATCTACAAACCTCCTGATCCTTTCCCAGTCAGTAGGGACTAACTTCGAAACATGTCTAGCCAACTCGGAAAACCTAATCTCGTACTGAGTAACTGACAACTCTCCCTGGTGCAGCTGCTTAAACTGTCTGCGCTGCTCCTCTCTGTGGGACTGAGGAACATAGTTCTCCAAAAAGAGCATGAAGAACTGCTGTAAGGTGAGTGGTGCTGAACCAACCGACCTACGCCTCTCAAATGCCTCCCACCAAGTGAAAGCACCACCAGCAAACTGAAATGTAGCAAATGAGACCCCGTTGGTCTCCGAAATACCCGTAGTACGTAATATCCTCTGGCACTTATCTAGAAACCCTTGCGCATCCTCGCCCTCTGTACCGCTGAAAGTCGGAGGCTGAAGACTGCTGAACTCTCCAGCCTGCCCTGCTCATCCTCAGGCATAGAAGGAACCACATAGTCTTGAACTGGGGCAACCGGCTGGGCTGGGACTACGCCCGGTGCCTGAATACCCTGTACAACCTGCTCAGGTGTCCGGGCAGCTGGAGTCTGAATGCCTCCCCCGGCCTGAGCTGCAGTGGAAATAGTAGACGTAGCGACTGCCTGAGCCAAACTGGTACACACCGTAAATATCTGAGCCAGGGTCTCCTGAAGACCCAGAATAACCATAGGCATTGCCGGTGCCTGAGCCTGTCCCACTAGAGCACCATCGGCGGGAACCTGATCCTGAAAGATAGGGGGATCCTGTGGTACTGTCTCAACTGCTGTGCAGGCTGGTCCCCTAACTCCAACACGGCCCGGACCCCTTGTGGGTCTGGATAGTGTCTGGTCACCCTAATCGATATTGCGTGTCCTCACCATCTGTGAGAGAATGAAACAACATGAGTTTAGATTTCAAGAATCAATAGATTGGCATGAAAGAGTTCAAGAAAATAGAGATGTTTCCTAAGAGTTATGCAGCCTCTCGAAGATAAGTACAGACGTCTCCGTACCGATCCGCAATACTCTACTGAACCTGCTCATGACCGTTGAGTCCTTTGCAACCTAGGGCTCTAATACACACTTGTCATGACCCCAAATCCTAACAGGCCATGATGGCTCCTATCGTAGAATTAGGCTATCCAACCATCACATTACTACGCATTTGTTCGATTATAATAATTCACAATTCGATAATAAACAACAAACATTGCATAGAATAATTTTCTTTAAGTCTTAGCACCCTAATAATAGTCTAAACAACTCTAAAGAAAACCTCCCAAGACCACAGTCAACATGGTCACAAGCATCTACGAAATAAAACTAACTTTACTAGCGTCCTAAATAAAGTCTAGTAATTAAATGCTAAAACTAAATAAGGAAGGAAAATGGAGAAGTTGTGGACGCTGGACAACTACCTCGAAATCTCGTAAAGCTGCTGCTAACGAACAAGACAGCTACTGCTCCAAATCGGTACCTGAATCTATGCACAGAGGCATAGGGATTAAGGATGAGTACGCCAACTCAGTAGTAATGAAAATAAATCACAGTCTGAGAAATACGAAACACACAACACAGATACACCAATTCACAAAAACAGTAAAACACCAAGTCACCATAAAGTATTCATCAAGTACATAAGTTCGAAAACCAATTTCCAGAAATCCTTTGAAAGAAGTATAATTTCAAACTCTCAGTAAAATCAGTTTGAAAAACGAAGTGAATCATAGTTCAAAACTTAGTAAAATCATCATAAATCTTCCCCCCGGACCATAATTCATTTCTCATAACAATAGCCCTACAGGCAACCTCACAATCACTCAGTATCAGCCCATCAAGCAACCTCAACATCACTCAGTATCAGCCCATCAGGCAACCTCACAATCACTCAGTATTAGCCCATCAGGCAACCTCACAATCACTCAGTATCATCCCATCAGGCATCGCTCGCACTCAATAGGTCCCTGCGCTCACTGGGGGTTTGTACAGGCTCCGGAGGGGATCCTACATCCCAAGCGCTATAACAAGCCACATCATGGCATAAATCACTCACAATATTGGCCCGCAGCCTCACTCAGTCAGACACTCTCAACATGCCCTTCAGGCCATAAATATACCGGGTTCTCGACCCAAAAATAGTGTTTTATTTTCAATAAATAGTATCAAAATACTCTGAGTGTCAAAACCATTATCAAGAAAAAGACTAAGTGAAAACCATAACATATCAAGTGAGGAAAATAGTAAAAACAACCTTCAAGGGGTAAACAGATCGGCACTAGGCCCCAAACATGGCTTACAGCCCAAATCATATCAAAATATATATCAATACTATTAAGTATAGGCTTAAAATCGGTTTCGCAACTCAATAGTTTCCTAAATAGGGAATATCTTTCCAAAGTTCCAACCTTTGCATTTCAAACCCGTGAAAGGATGCAAAGTCCGGGGTTTCATACATTTAAGACAGGATTTAAAGACATTACTTACCTCAAACTAGCCTGGAAACTATTCCGCAATACGCTTGCCTCTCGAATCCACTTCCGAATGCTCCAAATCTACCAAGTTCAGATTTTTATCATCAAATTATGCTAACGGAATGAATTCCAATTGAAAAATATTGATTTTAAGCACAAAACGAAATCAGTCAAAACCCGACCCCCAGGACCGCGTCTTGGAACTCATCAAATTTTATACCAAAATGTTCTTCATCATCTCACGAGTCCGTACATATAAAGAACGCTAAAATCGGAGTTCGTTTGACCCCTCAACTCGACCCCTAAAGGTCTCATAATCTCAAGCTCTAACTCCCATTTTTTCTTACTGATTTTCATAATTAAACACTGATATAAGGTCTCCAATCACATATAATCGAGTTATTAAGTCCAAAAAGCTTACCTCAATGATGAACCAACGTTTCCATCTTCAAAATCTCTCAAAAACCTCGGAACCCGCACACCAATGGTGGAAAAAGGGTTAAAAATCGCGAAGTCTCCTTTTTATACTTTCTGTCTAGGATTTTCGCAACTGAGGCCTCAAAGTCGCACCTGCGGACCGCACCTGCGACTTTTCATTAAACAGCCTAACTCCGCACCTGCGACTCACATTCCGTATCTACAACCTTTTCCCTGGCTGGCCAAATCTCGCACCTGCGGAGCCTTCTTCTGCTCCTGTGATGACCCATCCGCAGGTGCAGTTACACTAGCACCAACAACTTCAGCAGCAACACAAGCACTCCAAAGTCCCCGTTAACCACTCAAAACCATTCCGAGCCCCTCGGGACCTCAACCAAATATACCAACACCTCATATATGATCATTAAAACTTAGTTGCACTCCCGAAACACAAAAAATAACATCAAAACACCAAAATCCCATCAAATTCAAGCCTAAGAACTTTGAACTTTCTAAAATCCACCAACGATGCCGAAACTATCCAAAACAACTCCGATTTACCTTAAATTTTGCAGACATTTCCAAAATGACATTACGAACCTGTTCCAACTGTCGGAATTCCTTTCCGACCCCGATAGCGTAATTTACACTGCCGACCGAAAATTTCCAAAAACTAACTTTCGCCAATTCAAGCCTAATTCTACATCGGTCCTCACAAAAATATTCCGAACACACTCCTAAGTCCCAAATCACCTAATGAAGCTATCCAAGCCATAAAATCCGCGTTCCGAGGTCGTTTACCAATAAGTTAACTCTCAGTTGACTTTTTCAATTCTAAGGCTATTTTTAAAGACTAAGTGACTAAATTCTCGTTATAATTATTTTGATTCCGAGCCTATCGACTCTAACACATCAAGAACAGTTTAACCAAGCTATGACGAGGCAATAACAGTAAATAAATAATGTAGATTCTACATAACGACCGACCAGGTCGTTACAGTACGTACACGGCGCCCACACGTTAAATGATATCAAACGTCCTAAGGGGAAGTCCCCAACACAAGGTTAGGCAAGCCACTTATCTCAACTGCTCAAATAAACTTGAAATCACACTCTTTCCACGAGTATCCAACTCCGAATGGCTGGAATCTATTCAAATAAATGGCATAATATAAATATAGCTATAAGTAACTAGCTCAACTAATCAATTAGAAGCTAAAATTCAAAGTTAGGAAAATCTCCCCAAAAAGTCCCTTAGGCCCACGCCTCAAAATGGTAAAATTTACAATTTATGAACATCCGTTCACAAACGAGAATACTCGAACAAAAATCATCAAAATCCTACGTCAAAATCTCACTCAAATCTCGAATTTTTAATTTGGGGACTTTTCCCCCCATTTCCAAACTTTTACCCTCAATTCCTTAATAGACAATGAAAACAACAATAGATTATTGTATTATGATCAAAATAGAGTTAGAATTTGTTACCCAATGATTTTCCTTCAAAAACTCTCGAGAAATCGTCTCCCACCGAGCTCCTAATAGATTTTTGTGTTATGAAATACCAAACCCTCGAAACTCCTATATCTGCCCAGCGATTTCTGCATTTGTGGCTCATGGGCCACACCTACGGTCCCGCGCCTGTGAAAAAGGTATCGTAGGTGCAAAAATAACTAATCCGGGTTGGGGCCGCATCTGCGGGCACTGGGTCGCATCTGCGGTTCCCCAGCCGCATCTGCGGTCCCTGATCCCTTGACCCAAAACCACTTCTGCGATTACCAAGCCACTCCTGCGGCTCCGCACCTACAGTCCAACATCCTCAAGTGCAAAAATCACAGGCTCAGCACAACAAAAAATTGCCTAAGTCCAAAATTCTTCCCGTTGAGCATCTGAAACACACTCGAGGCCCCCGAGACCTCAATCAAACCTACCAACTAGTCCTATAACATCATTCGGACTTAGTCGAGCCTTCAAACCACATTGAATAACATCGAAAACAAGAATTAAACATGAATTCAAGCCTAAGAACTTAGCATTGTTATTTCAGAATCCACAAACGATGTCGAAACACGCCAAACCTAGTCCGAATGACCTCAAATTTGACACACAGGTCACAAATGACACTACGAGCCTAAAACCACTTCTGAAACTTCATTCCGAGCTCAATATCAAAATTTTCCCTATCGGCCGAAATCGCTGAAAATCTAACTTTAGCCAATTCAAGCCTAAATCTACTACAAACCTCCAAAACACATTCCAGACGCGCTCCTAACCCCAAAATCACTCAACTGAGCTAATGGAGGCAACATAATTCCATTGCGGATCCGTATTTACATAGTTGTGACCACGGTCCAATTTCTAAGGCTTAAACTCACAATCGGGGACTAAGTGTCTCAAAACTCTCCGAATTCCATAACTAAACACTCCGGCAAGTCCCAATAGTAGAAACAAACGTGGAAAAATTAATTATTAAGGGATCAAGGCTCTAACTCTCAAAACGACCGTCCGGGTCGTTACACATTTACAAATAATAACTTAACTTTAGAAGTAGACAAACAACAAAGCATGTGGAAGTGCATTGTAGACACGTTATACGCTTAGTCCGAGTATATACCTAATCTCATCTATGCTCCCTGAGAATCGATCCCGACTTCAAGTTGGGTAATTATAATTGCATCAACCACTTCACAACCTCAAATTATGGTGTGAACTTGGGTGACATCAAAGAAAACAAAACACACTATACAAATAAGCTCGTGCTGCAGTATAGAAAGTATCATATCCACGTGGATTGGTTCAAATGATGTTCTTGTAATCTTAGCTTAACATTATTTAGGAGAATTAATTCTTGATGTTTTGTATGGTTATAAACCATGAGAAGCAGGTTAAATTAGTATACAAGAAAAACAATCACAAGAAAATTGAGAGATGAACGATGACAATTAATTATCAAAGGGAAATGTAAGAGCCGTTGACAAGAAAGGTGAAAGATTATTATATAGGACCTTACTCTTATTTGTAGTTCAAGATTCACTTGTAAAGTTGTATTGATTCTCACGTATTCAATTGTTGATTAGCTTATTCTTGACACTAATATTCCTCTTTCAGATTAACTTAATCTATTTGAAATAAACTAATGCCAAGGTCTGTGAAACTATGCATCACAACACTGACAAGAATTGTCTTAAGAAAAACTTCGTATAAATATTTTCCTAACTTGATTTAGTTAATAATCCAAAAGATTTATACGATTACTTAGAAGAACTAATGCAAACTAAACAGGATAATGTGAAATATTCACCAAAATACTCTTTTGATTAAATAAGATAAAACAACTCTATAATTCAATTCAAAACTCTATCAACAAATTCAAATAACTAAAGAAGAGTCAATTCTATAGACAACCCTCAAAATATCATGTTTGTCAAAAACCCTAAAAATTACTCCGTAGATGAAATAAAACACATTATCTTAATGGAATGAAAACTGAAAAAAATATTACAATCAACTTTTAACCCAAACTTGTGTATTGAATCGATCGTTGATAGCAAACGTGATGAATTCTTGCGTCTTCAGCCTCATGTCAAGTTTCAAATTCCACCAAATCGTGATAATACCCAACTTAACTTGCTAGGTGAACCAACCAGCATAAAAGATAATTCATAATGGAGTTCATCAAATAAATAATAAAATAGGAACGCGAAATCTTATATAAGCTACTTCATGAACTAGTGTCACAAGTCATGCGCAACTAAGAAATAGAATACAATGTTGGTGTGAAGAAAATATATTATCTGTTTGAATATAAATAAAGAAAAATATAAGTTCGAAGCTACCATGAACAAAATGGTAGCTAATAACTAGAATGGTGATTTATTTTAATGCTCAACCTCTAACTCCGCAACAGCTTAACTCCAAAATCTGCACGCAAGATGCAGAAATACAGTGTGAGTACTACCGACCCTATATGCTCAGTAAGTATCAAGATTAACCTCAACAATGTAGTAGCAAGGTTTAGTTAAAAGATACTCACTTTATACAACGTGCACAATTCATAAGCATATGCAAAAATAAAAAGAATAACCAAGGAGCAACAAGTATGAATAATAAGGCGCACAGTCAAAGTAAAAGATAAAAAGCATATTTTCTCAAATATCATGATCAAAAATATATATCAATATACTGAATTCGCATATAAAGGAGCTATGTCTCAAGCAACATTCATTCGAATGTATGTACATAAGTATAAAATGGTATGATAAAGACTCAAACGTTACATCAACCGACACCCTTCAAGTACCCAATAACCTGCTAATAAGTCCCATTCATATTGAAAACATCGAGTAGAATATTTTCTACATATTGCATGTAAGAATGCTTGAATACAATATCTCATGTCAAACTATAAACCTTTGGATTTCTCACAACCTGCGTGCACACGACTCAAAATAACATGTGTAATCACGTGATTACAGAAGGATGGATCCTTGTGTCATATCTGAGCATAATAGCTCTACAATCAATCATCAATCCATACAAAAATACCCATTGTTCCAATATTCTTCTCATCCTCATTATGTATATATATATATCAATCCGCACGAAAACATCCATCGTATCAATATCTCTCTCATCCTCACCATACATATATATCAATCTAGAAAACACCCATTTTAACAATATCACTCTCATCCTCACCATGCATATACATGAGATACTAACATGCATGATGTAGTGCATATGTACACGAGAAACAATCAAGCATGGCATACACATATGTATAAAAAGTACTCGTTATACATGGTGTATACATATACATAATATATGATCACAGCTATAATATGTAATTCAACATACATTTATCCCATCAGGCCCAACTAAAATTTCAAAAGCCTAGACATGATCTCTAGGATGTGTAATAATGCTCAAGTAGTCATACAAACCAGCGAAACATGCCCCAAGTAGAACATGTACCAAAATAGGGCATAAAGTAGCCTAAAATCTACCCAAGCATTGGTACAACCTTGGTATATATACACAACCATCTCACATATATGTCACCCTCAAACACATTACATGTAGCACATAAATCCATTTTAACAAAAAAAATTCCACGTTCCAATTTTCACTATAGGTCGTGATGGCGCCCAACATTACTGCTAGGCAAGCCAACGGTGAACTACCCATTTAATTGCTCATTTTAATATTTTTAAAATCATTGATTTTTATATAATAAGGAAATAAATAGTAAGTGAGCGTAGTAATGTAAAGCATAAACTAAACATGAAAGTAAGATAGTGCATAAAATAATCAAAACCCATGAGTATCTACTAGAATTCTCAAAATACGATATCACAAGTGCACGTGCATCTAATAGAATATACGAAACTCTCTAAGAACTACTGTCTGAAACAGAATAGAGAGAAATGATAAACATAACAAGAGAAGGCTCTGGGTGCTGCATAACATATCAAGAGAAACAACTCGCCACTAGGCCTCCGGGTAATGCGGATGCACGCCCGGATGAACTCCAGATGCACTTGCCTTAGAACCTGCACAATGTGTGCAGAAGTGTAGCGTGAGTACATAAACAACGTGTACCTAGTAAGTATCTAGTCTAACTTCGAGGAAGTAGTGACGAGGGGCAGACATCGACACTTACTAGCAATATACATAATGTACAAGAATATTTATTAGGCATGAAAATACAACATCAATAATGGAATAAGATGCAATAAATAAATAACCCTTTAAAAAAATAGCAATTAGAAGTCCCGAAATATCATATGCTAATCTCAACAAGTAAGGGTCCAACATGTATTTATAAATTCTCATGTCATGAAATACATATCAAGTATAATCGGACTCCGAGTGACAACACACATGAGTTATGCCGAGGTCGTACGACCCAATCCATAATATTCGTGTACATACACTATCGAGGTAGTACGACCCGATTCATGGATGCATCCCCTTAAAAATATTTATATAAATATTGCTGAGGCATTCAGCCCGATCCACAGGAATATGAAAACTCTCTTGGTTACAAATTGTGTATTTACAACTTCAAGGTAAGCCCATAAAAGAATATAAATTTCCATCAATGATTACACATTCCGCCAAATCTCTAAGTAATGAAGCTCGATTCATAATCTTTAACCAGATTTTACTTATTAATTCAAGCAATTCAACTAGCAAATTAAGTTCAAATATTGCAAGTAATAGCATAATAAAGGCCTATGTCTACACAGACATAACATGAATTTTTAGCCACACATGGACTCCCGTCACTTCGTGCGTACATAGCACCCACAATTAGTAGCAAATAATAATTTAAACACCTATGGGGTTAATTACCTCTTACAAGGTTAAAAAAAAGACTTACCTCGTTCCCAAGTCCATTTTTTCGGTCCACAAGTCACTCTAAAAGCCTCAAGTTGGTGCCAAACAATCCGAAACTAGCCAAGGTTGTACAAACTAATCAATAATTACTCAAAAGTTCATAATTTAACTATTAGAGTGATTACCCAACCCAATTTGGAAGGTTCCTAAAATCCCCCCCCCTCCCCCCACGTGCCTGGATTCTGGAAATTTTGTAAATAATTGTTACAAACAACCTCACGAACACAAATATATAACTTTTACCCAATTCCATAACCATTTTCGTAGTCTTATCTCATTTTTATCAAAATTTAGGTTTTTCAACAAATTTCTATAATTTTCACATTTTTCATGCTAAAATCTACCCATAATCTATGTATTTAACTTACATAGAAATCACTTACCTTCAATAGCTAGGTGGAAATCCCTCTCCAAGAAGCTCGAAATCGTCCAACAAATGAGAAAATTGAACCAAATAGCTAAATTCCCGACTTTAATAAAGTCTCTGTCCAGCTGCCCTTTCTTCCCGATCACGAAAAAGAGCGTTGCAATCGCGAAGGCAAAGCCTGCCTAGGCCCTGAGACTCTTCTTTGTGAACGCGACAGGGTCCTCATGATCGCCAAGGCTAGACCAACCCAATCATAGCAAACGCGAAGAGCAATGACCCACGAACCCCTGGTCCCATAACCTTTATACGCAAATGCAACCAGGTCATCGCAAACACGAAGGCCACCGGTCCTGAAGCTTCGCGAATGCAAAGAGCAAAAGAAACCAGTCCCTAAATCCTTCATCGCGTCTGCATGGGTCCTTCTGTGTCCTCGAATAAGGAAATAGGAACCAGAACATCGGCAGTTTTAGACAAAGCTCCGGACGGTCCGAAACGCATCCGAGCCTCCCGGGACCCCGTCCAAATGTACCAACAAGTCCATAAAAATAATACGGACCCTCTTGAACCCTTGGAACACATAATACAACATCAAAACTTAGAACCGCACCACAAAACCAAATTGAATCAACTTATGAACTTCAAACTTCTCAACTAGCTTCAAACGCACCGAATCATACTTAGACTACTCGGAATCACCCCAAATTTTGCGTTCAAGTCATAGATCACCATATGGAACTATTACTGGGCTCCAAATTGCAAACAAACCTCGATAATACCAAAGCCTACTGCAAACCAAATTTAAAGAACTACAAAACTTTCAGTGAACCAACTTTTAACATTAAGCACCAAAATGCTCCCAGATCACCCGAAGACCGATTCGAATACATGCCCAAGTCCAAAATCATCATATGAACCTATTGGAACTATCAAATCCCGGTTCTGAGGTTGTTAACTCAAAATATTGACTCAGGTCAAACTTGACCATCATGGGCCACTAATAAGGAACTAAGTGTTCCGATTTCAATCTGAACCCTTCCAAATCTAAACCAACCATCCCCCCAAGTCATAAAATAGTAAAAGCAACTAGGGGGAGTCTTAAAGAGGGGAACAGGGACCTAGAAAGCAAAACGACCGGTCGGGTGGTTACAAATTTCCTCAAATCAAGGTTAGACAAGATACTTACCTTATCCCATGCTAGTTTTATTCTTCAAAATTCAACGTTTTTAGTTCCAAATCCAATAAATAAGCTAGATATTGACCAAAAAGTACTCAACAGAGTCAAATAAATCTATAGAAATATATTCTAAATGATACATTTTTGATATTTAACAAAATCTCAAAAGTCAACACGGTCTTATACCACTCTTCCAGAGTCTCGTCCATCGTATGCTTAGGCGACTATTTAATAGCCTTTAGATCTTCCTGTGAGTTAGGCCTAATACTCTACTATATAGGATAGGCTAGGCTCCTTCCTCTGTTCTTTTTAATATACACTAAACCGAAAATCTTGGTTTCAATGACTCCCCAAGCCATGACCTATTTGATCCTTCAGAACCAGCTTCAGTGTTGAGTAAAGAAAAGAAGAATTCACTATTGGATCCTTCGGCCGTGTGGACATAAAAATCTTCACTTTCATGAGCAGGAGCTGGAGTTTAGGAATCGGGTATAGGTGCTGCGATCAAATCCCAAAATAAAAGTTGAATTTCGTTGACCTATAACCTCACGAGCCTAAATAAGTGATTAGTTTCCAAATCCGAGTCCAAACCGGTGTTCAAAACTCAAATATACTTTCTTAAATTTTAAGTTAAAAACCCTCTTCTCTTTTGAATCTTTGTCTCTAAGGAAAAACCGATGACAAATTTATGCTGTAATCATAGATTTGAACGAGAATCACTTACCCTAACGTCTTACGAAAAAATTGCTTCGAGGATCACCTCAATCCGAGCTCCCTAGCTCCCAAAATAAAAGTAAAATCTAAGTAATAAATAGGGTTCTACCACAAGTGTAGAAAATTTTAGTGCGTA
This sequence comes from Nicotiana paniculata, assembly GCA_005239505.1. Lineage (NCBI taxonomy): Eukaryota > Viridiplantae > Streptophyta > Magnoliopsida > Solanales > Solanaceae > Nicotiana > Nicotiana paniculata. The sequence continues at coordinate 41,885 of ML306507.1, read as the reverse complement.
TTTTCAAAAAGGATAGCATTACTCTTTTTTTTACTAAAATAATTATAAATTTTCGTACAGATGTCTGAATAACGAACGATTTACATTTTTGAAAATTAAATTCAAAGGACTATAACTTTCATTAAGGCATCTTCACCAGATTTTTTTATAGATTGGGATTGATTCTTTTGTAAAATCAGGTCAAGTGCATAAAACTATGTTTCAACACTTCAAATCATTCAAAACTTACTCCAGACGCGAAACTCATATGTTCCCCTCGGGTCCCCTCTAAATTGTCCCAACAAGTCTAAATATCCTATTCGCACTTGTCAAAAAGCTCAAAACACAAACGAAAAGGTTATAACTAAAAATTATCAAGTTAAACTTATGACCCTTAAACTTCTAATTTTCATGCAATAGTGCCGAATCGCACCCAAACCCCTTAGTGTGTACAGTCTAAAAATCATGATTATGAGTTCTTTTACTCAAAGTATTGACTTTGGTCAACTCTCTTAACTTAAGGCCTATAGTTAGGAAAAAAGTGTTCTACATATTTTAGAACGTCTCCGGACTCAAAACAACTATACCCCCAAGTCATAAATCACCAAATGCACCTACAAGAAGTCTCATATAAAATAAAGGGATGTTATAACTCAAAACAAATGATTGGGTCTTTAAACCTCTGTTGTTCTCCCCTTCTTTCTTTGGGCAAAAATCCCTTTTTGATGTATTACACTGGGTAAGAGTTACCTTAGAATAAGATACCCTTAATGAGAGAAAGTAAAAATATTCAGCCTGAATATTGCATTGCCTGGTACGATGCAGTAAGAGGATGTTTCTGCTGCCTTGTCATTTCATCATCTGATGTAGATTTTCCTTGTGCGATGTCTGGCGTGTCGCCAGCGCGTCGCACTAGGCCATTTTCTCCATGTCCATATTTCGTATCTATAATTGTTCTTTGAACCCAAACTCGATTCCAATTGAATTTATTGGACTTTTACTCAAATTTAAAGCTCCAAAGTGTTTATTTTAGCTCTGAAATTGCTCCTTAGCTCGGAATCAAGTCCTGCAAAAATAACACTCACATATTAAGTACAAAATACTCACATTAAAGCTCAAATACAATTAAAGTTCGGCAAATAAAAGGTGAAATATAGCCAAAAATCCATATTTTTAGCCTACCAATAATATACCATACTTAAATCATTGCTCGTCCTTGAGCAAATTAATCTTTACTCTAAAGTAGGACGACAACCTCATTCAAGAAACTCTCCAAATTTGTCATGCCAAGAATCTTTAAAATAGACAAAGTACCCTACCATAATATCTTAACCTCAAGATCAACTTAAAAACATCAGTCTTTCAAGACTCACTCCCTTATTCCAACTAAGGAGCCAATGAACATCACATATCCCTCGAAAGTCATGTTCCCCTCACGACAAACAACATAGAATAGTCTCACATATATAAGATTCAAGCACAAAATGGGACTCTGAATAGAGAGAAACAAATCATTCTCTGAAATAAAATTCATGTGCCACATAAGATGTATCATATGCTTGCGCTTGGTGTAGAACTCCACTAATTCAAGCTTATTCAGTATAAGATTAACTAACACTTTATTTGATTGTAACGTAGGCTTCGGGAGAGGTAGGGCAAATTTAAATAATAGTGAGTACACCTCCCTAAGCACTTTAATACATATAACTTCATAAGTCATGCACTTCTTATTGAACAAAAGTCTCCCCAACTTTTAAACTCTACTAACACCAAGTTATCTTTTTCTTTAAGCATTAACAAATCAAGAGTTACCACTAGCAAGGATAATTTTTTTTTCCAAGAGATATTTTTTCTCTTTCTTATTTCTCCTATTTTTATAGTTGTTTCCCTACCAGTGGCTTTTGCTTTTCTTTTGAAACAATGCGCCTATTCTTCTTTTTCACAGGTTCCAATAAAAAATCCACCTGAACTTCCACTTTGTTTTTAACAGCTCATAACAAATTCAAGCGCTTAATAGAGGTGAAAGGTTAAAAAAGACTGTCAATTCAAATCAAAGGGGTTATACTTGTAATGTAATTGCAAAAGAAACTGGATTACAAGCTCAAAGAGGCTAACTAGGATGCATAAAATTAGGTGAGCTAACAAACATATTTGGCTAGACATAGAAACGCCTCTATCACTTCCTCAAGAAAACAAGCACAATAAGGGACTCTGAAAGAATTAATTCACTCTCATAAATAATATTCATGTGCCACACAATTAAAGTATAGCAAATAATAGATGAAATATAGCCAAAAATTCATATTTTTAGCCTACCATCAATAACCCTATACTAGACCATTGCTCGTCCTCGAGCAAAATAAAATACACTCTAAAGAAATACGACGGTATTATTTAAGCTACTCTCCAAACTTATCATGTCAAGAATCTTTAAAATAGACAAAACACTCTACCATTGCATCCTAGCCTCAAGACTCAACTCAAAAGCATCAATTTTCAAGACTCTCTCACTTACTCCAACTAAGGAGCCAATGAATATCAATTATTCCTTGCAAATCATATGCCTCTCAAAACAAACAATAGAGAGTAGTCCCACACACGTAAGATTCAAGCACAATAAGGAACTCAGAATAGAAAATATTAGCCTACTCTTAGAAATAAAATTCATATGTCACACAAGATGTATCCTAGGCTTGCACTTGGCATAGAACTCCACTAATCCAAACTTACTCAGTATAAGATCAAATAGGACTTTATTTAGTAGTAAGGTAGAACACATTTGTATAATAGCAAGTATGCCTCCCTATGCATTTTAATACATACAACTTCACAAATCATGCACTTCTTGTTGAACAACAGTCGCAAACCCTAAAGTAAACTACTCCATAAAATAAAAGTGGATAAAGTCATCACATATAAGTTTAAGAATATAGAAAATATCAAGGACAATTTTGCAATACAAACTTCTATTTTGCACCAATTATTAGATGAAATTTTTATGAAATATCGTCTCCTTGCCTTAGCCGCTCTCCCGTGGTTTTCTAGGTCAAATCCCCCTTTAAAACTATGTTTATAGTGTATTTATATACATTATAATAATACACGCGGATCGAAATACCCTTAATGAGATGGAATAGAACGACACAGAGTCGAAATTAGCCTGCCATGCCGTGGGAAACAAGACACCCAACACAACATGAAAATGGCTAATTTTGGAGGCCTTGTATCCTCTATGTCTGACGCCTAAGGGATATGTCCCCTCATGCTACACGTCGGCTTCCTCGGCGTGTTAATCCACTTCTTTAGAGGCCATATTCTGGCTTTGAACATTTTTCTTCAATTATTCACGTACGTACTCAGTCCTCAACCCCTAATCAATCCCGGCTTAATTCTTGAATCTTTACTTAGACTTCAAAGCTCCATTTTACTCATTTTAGTTCAAAAAATGTGGCTTAGCTTGGAATCACAACCTGCACAATGAAAACACGTAATGACTATAAGTTATCTATATTTTAGCTCAAATACACGTAAAGTGTTGTCAATAATAAGTGAAGTAAAGCCAAAAATTTATATTTCTACCCTACCATCATCATGTCAAAGAAAATGGATATCATGCAGCTTTAAAAAGTGGCAGGAGCATTCCCTACTCCAAAAAGCATTCTTCGATATTTCCAGTTAGGCAAGTGAAAGTGAGTAACATCTAGAAAGCAGTATCATCCTTACCCAGACACCTTTTCAAGCTTTTGAAAAATGAACACAAGTGGAAAATGATCCTTTTTGTGTTGCATCATTTAGACTTCTATAATGAATGCACATCCTCTAACTCATCGCCTTCATTCTTCAAACCCTTTCTTTGGCACAAACCTATATATGGCTTATCCATGGGCTGTCAAAAATGAGAAAAATGACGCGTGCTTCTAGAAATTTGAGTATCTATTTTTGCATCACTTCTTCTAAATTCCGATTCAGTTTGCATTGTGGATATACTAAAGGCTTGTTATTCTCTTCCAGTAGAATTTTGTTCATGTAAATAGCTGGGCCGATTTCGTGAATATCAACTATGGTCCAACCAATGACCTCCTTGTACTTCCTCAGCAACTCAATGAGGCTTTGTTCCTGGTCACCTGTTAAATAAGCAGAGATAATCAAAAAAACAAGTTAGGCTCTAATAAAACATATTTCAAGAGCGTGGGGAGCACTTTCAACTCAATACTAGGTTTGTCCACTTCTTTCTCGACTTTTTCCTCATCAACCTTTTGGTTCTCATTATCAAGAGCTTATTTGGATCTTCATCCTCAACTGTGCTTGGTTGAGATGAACTTTTCTAGCGAATCATCCACTAGTTTATCAAGCTTATACTTCTCCGTCAACTTACCCACGACATCCACCGTAAAGCAAGAGTAAGCAGCCGACTCTTCCTTAAAGTATTTTATTACCCTCTTTATTTGGAAGACGATATAATATTCTCTTCCTTCACACTAAGCATTAGCTGCCCTTCAAAGATGTCCAAAATTTCTCTGCTAGTGCAAAGGGAGGGTCTCCTTAAGATCAAAGAGATCTCCTCATTCACCTTCATCTACACCACAATGAAGTCTATGGGGACCACAAACTTATCCACCCGGATATCCTTGATTACTTCCTCAGGTATGATGGTGGTTTGATCCGCCAACTGCAGGGATACTAGTATAGATTTGACAAAGGCATCAGATAAATGAAAGCACCTAACTCACAAAAGCTTTATAAAAATATTCACTTCCAGGAGAACAATGTATAATAAAACTCTATGGATCTCCGCTTTTTGGAATGATTTATTCTATAAGATTGCACTGCAGTGAGCATTGATTTTGAAGTTGTTGTTCGTTCCAACTAAGTTTTGCTGGACATGCTTTCTTTCAAGAACTTTGCATGGGGTGGCATTTAAGTGAGCACCTCTGTGAACGCGATGTTCATATATAACTGCTTTTGCATCTCAAACAACTGCTTAAAATACTTGTCCAACTTTTCTCTCTTCATCTTTTGAGGAAAAGGTAGAGCAAAAATGTGTTTGCTTTCTTTAATTTCATGTTCCTCCTTCGACTTACCTTTCTCCTTTCTAGAAGAAATATTCTCACCCACTGTTTAATCCTGTTTCTGCTCATCTGTTGGTTTAGCTTGGTTGTTAGACAATTCAATTTTTGTCTTTGCAATAAGGTCGTTTAGTGTTTTAACACTTCTCAAAGACTCTGCCTTTATTGTTTCTTTTGGATTCATTTCTGTGTCAGAAAGGAGAGTTCTGAGGACCCTCTCAGATTAAATTTAGCAAGTTGTCCAATTTGCCTCTCTAAGTTTCTAATGGTTGTATTTAAAGTTTCAAACTTCTCAGTTGACTTAGTGACAAAGTGTAATGACCCCAACGGATGTTTTATGTGTTTTGGCTCCCTTTTCCCTATTTGATGCTTTACATATATGTATTTTTTGTTATGTAACTTGCAGGGGCAGTTGGTTTGGCTTCGAGGAAGTTATGGGTCGAGATGGGACACTTAGTCCCATGGTTGGAAGCTTAAGTTGTGAGGATTGACCATAGTTTGACTTTTGTGTAGACGACCCCGAAATAGTATTTTGATGGTTGTTACAATAGTTTTATATGGTGATTTTGGACTTAAGTGTATGTTCAGAGTTGGATTTAGAAGTTCCTCGATTGAATGATTCTATTTGGTGAAAGATGGAAATTTGAAGGTTTGGAAGGTTCATAGGTTTGACCGGGGAGTTGAATCTGATGATATCAGGTTGGAATTGTTATTTTGGAAGTTGTAATAGGTCCTTTATGTCATTTGGAACTTGTGCAGAGAATTTGAGATTATTCCGAGTTAATTTGATGCGGTTCGACATGAATTTTGAAAGTTGGAAGTTGATTAGTTTATTATGCTTGGATTCAGGTACGGTTCATGATTTTGATGTTATTTTGTGTGATTTTAGGTCTCGAGTAGGTCCGTGTTATGTTTTAGGATTGGTTGATGTGATTGGACGGGGTACGGAGGGCCTCGCCTGTGTTTCAGATGGGTTTCAGACCATTTTCCCTTGCTTTGGGCCAGTTGTCTTTTGGTGTTCTGGTGTTCATCGCGATCACGGTGAGTGTTTTGGTAGTATGTGATGTTTTCTCTTCGCGTTCGCGGTGGGGTAGTCACGTACCCGGAGCATGGGGACAGTGGCCTTCGTGTTCGCGTCCTTGACGTCACGTTAGCATAGAAGGGAAGGATGGATGGGTTTCTCAGGCTTTTAGCCTTCGCGTTCGCAGGTGACAGATGGCGTTCGCGTAGTCTTGGCAGTGGTAGTCATCGCGTTCGCGACAAGGTCCTCGCGTTCGGGCAGAAGAGGCAGTAGTTGGGCATGAGATTGGTCTTCGCGATCGCGAAGGGTGGGCAGATACTTAAGAATGCTATTTTGAGGGTTTGAGTTATTTTATCACTTTTTGAGATTGGGAGCTCGAATTTGGGCGATTCTTTAGGTAATTTTCACGATTTGGATTGGGGTAAATGTTTTTGACTCTGATTTGTTTATTATTCATGATTCTAACCTTGATTTTAGCGTTTGATTGGTGAACTTAAGTGAAAAAAATTGGAGATTTTGGTTAAACTTTTCTAAGGTAAAAATTGATGATTTGAGGTCGGATTTGAATGAAATACATATATTTGGACTCGTAGTGGAATAGGTGTTCGGGATTTGTGAGTTTTGTCGGGTTCCGGAGTTGACGTTTTGGGTTTACTTTGTATATTGTATCAAGATCTTAGCTTTATTGTTTGGAGTTATGTCATATGACCTTTATTGATGATATTAAGTTATTTTGGCTAGATTCGAGCCGTACGAAGGTTGATTTACGCAGGATGGGATTTCTAGAGTATTGATTTGGCTTTCTTGAGGTAGTATCTGACCTAAACTTGGTTGAGGAACTAGTTTCCTGAGTTATTAGTATTGGCTATGCGCTATGGGTGGCACACATGTGAGGTGCAAAGCCCATGTGCATACACCGGGGTATTATCCATGTTTGGGGTAGTGATTAGGCTATTATATGTCTTGAATTGATTGCTAAGATTCATGTTATCATGTATCGTGTGTTGTACTCCCATTGTGAGCTAATTGAAGCATGTTAGAGATTATTTGTTGGTTGATCCCCTTTTCGAAAATGCTAATTGCTATTCTTGTGGCGTAATTTCTTGATTTGAACTATGGTAGCACACTGCACACTTATCTACACCTTAGCATGTCATTTATATTAGCCCATGATTATTTAAGTTTATATCCATTGTTCATGTACATATATTCTTGTATATTCTTTTCTATGTGATATGGACTGGGTTGATAACACGTGAGTGGTTTGTGCGAATGTGAGCTATGTTAGCATGTGAGTTGTTGTGGTTATATTTGGCACGTGAGTTGTCCGCACAGCGTGTGGATAAGGATCTATCCCACTAGGATCACCCTATCATGTTTCTCTCTTGATATTGTACACACGGTATGAGGAAAATTGGCTAGTGTATTTCTTCTCTACTTGCAATTTCCTTGGATGTATACATGTTTTATTCACATATCTTCTTTATATGCTAGATCAGGAATGTATACGTGCCTTGTTTTGCATATCTTCTCTATATGTCGGGTTGTTAAATGAAACAGAGCATGTTATGTTATCTTGTGCACTGAGGTGGATTTATCTGTGATTTAAGATTTGGTAATACTATTACTGCGAACTTGTGAAATTTATGAAATGAGCAGGTTATTAGCAAGTACTATTGATAATTCTTGCCTCAATTATCTTGCCGAGGTTAGTTATGATATTTACTGAGTACATGAGGTTGGTTGTACTCATACTACACTCTGCACTTAATTGTGCAGATCCGGTGTTGGACCAAACTGTGTGTCATTATTTGTTGTTGTGAGTATCTACGAAAGACAAGATAGAGTTGCATCTCGACCATAGTCTTTGACGTTTCTTTCCATTTCAGTTGTTGTTGCTATTCTTCAGATAATACCTTTACTTTTTTTCCAAACTTGTACTTCTATCTTTAGAGCTCATGACTCTGTATAACTAATTATGGGGGATTTTTTATATTGATGCAATTATTTATGTTATTGTCTTAGACTTGTACAATTTCTATATTTTTTGTTATCTTGTTCAACTTTTATTATGTTTGGCTTGCTTAGCAAGTGAGTTAGGTTCCACCACGATCGATTGGCAGTTTTAGACCGTGACAAGTTGGTATCGTAGTCCTATGTTTATAGATTATACGAGTTACAAGCAAGTTTTGTAGAGTCTTGCAGATCGGTACAAAGACGCCTGTACTTATCTTCAAGAGTCTACCAAACTGTTCGAAAAATTTCATTTTCTTACATTCTTGTCGTGCGAATTTGTTAATTCCGAAGTTTGAACCTTTACTCTTATATTCTCTCAGAGATAGTGAGGACATGTTCTGACAGATCAGACAGGCGGGCACCAATGCCTCTAGTCAGGGCTGCGAGAGGCCGAGATCAAGGTGGAGCCACGCTACAACTAGAGCAACACTTGTGGACCTACCCGTTGCTCCAATGTAGGAGCAGGTTCCAGATATTGTTGAGCTAGTAGGACCAGCTTAGACACCGGCAGTACCTATTGCTATTCCTGGTCTTTAGGAGACTTTGGCCCAGATCTTGAGTGTGTACACAAGCTTGGCTCAGATGGGCATGATACCAGTTGCACCAGCTTCCTCTCAGCTGGGGAGGGGCCCACTCCTGCTGCCCATACACCAGAGCAGCTAGCTTAGGATTATCAGACACCAAGGTTTTTGCTATCTTAGCTAGTTGTTACAGCTAGGGCTGAGGTTGGACCGTCTTTGATCGATGAGGAGCAGAAGAGGCTGGAGCGATTTGAGAGGCTTCTTCCTCCCAAGTTTAGTGGAGGGGAGTTAAAGGATGCTTAGGGTTTTCTTGATTAGTGTCATTGGATTCTTCACACAACGGGTCTTGTGGACTCCAATGGAGTTGACTTCTCTACTTCCCAGCTGACAGGGGCAGCCTACAAGTGGTGGTTGTCCTATGAGTCAGGCAGGCCAACTGGTGCAGCACCACTCACATAGCATCAGTTTTCAGTTCTCTTCTTAGAGAAGTTTGTGCAACAGACTCTCAAAGAGGAGTTTCGTAAGGAGTTTGAGCATGTACGCTAGGAAGGCATGACTGTGATTCAGTACGAGATGAGGTTCACGGAGTTGGAATGTCATGCAATGTTTTTGGTACCTACTGTGATGGAGAGGATCAGGAGGATTAGGAGGTGCATCTCGACCGCAGTCTTTGGAGTCTCTTTCTATTACAATTGTTGTTGTTATTCTTCATATAGTACTTTTATTTGTATTTCCAGACTTGTATTTCTATCTTAGATCTTATGACTCTGTATTACCAGTTCTGGGGATTTTATATATATATATATATATATTTATGCAGTTATTTATATTATTAGCTTTAAACTTGTACTATTTTTGTTATTTCTGCTATCTTGTTCCGCTTTTATTATATTTGGCTTGCCTAGCAAGTGAGTTAGGCTCCATCATAACCAATTGGCGATTTCGGGTCATGACATGAAGTCCTTCCTTAGATCCTCCAGACTTGATTGATTAGATTGTAGATGATGGTATTGCTACCTCCACTAATTTTGAAAACCTAGAGGTTCTTGTCCCTGAGGTCTAGAATTATTCCTATGACATGCATCCAAGCTACTACTAGGTGAACTCTTTGAAAAATCAAGGTGCATCTGACCCGTAGCATTAAAAAAATTTCCACCTTCATAGTTGCCTCTATCAATGTTTTCACAATATGTACCTCTTCATATGTAGTTGAGGCTTGACACTCGTGTGTTGGGTGGCCCATTTGACAAAAAATTACAGACTGCGTGGTTGGCTGGCTTTGCATCTGGGCCAGGGTCAATTGCTTGATATCCTTAGCCATAACAACTATCTGGGCATGCATAGCAATAAAAGAATTCAATTTATGTACATCTACTGACTTTCTTCTTTTACTTTGATTAGTATGTTATTGATCAACATCTCCAAATAACTCATCCAGAATAGTAACAATCTCCTCAAGAGTTTTCTTCTGATAACTGCATTATTTAGCACTTTCTTATAAGTAGGTGTCAATCCATCCTAGAAATCTTGAAGTTGCATCAAAGGTTCTATTCTATTATGTAGGCATTTCCTCAACAACTCTTTGAACCTTTTCCTAACACTTCAAAAACAATTTCTAACTCACTTAGGTTGAAATTATGGATTTTCTTTCTCATCTTACCCGTTTTAGTGACAGAGAACTACTTGTATAGGAATTTTGTTGTCATTTATTCCCTTTACGGATGGACCTAGTAGGTAGAATCAGTAACCATTATTTAGCATCATCTTTCAATGAAAAAGGGGAATGCCCTTAGGTAGATTGCATCGTATGATGCCCCGTTATAATGGTAAGTGTTCCCGATCTCATAAAATATATCAAGTGACTATTGGGATCTTCGTTGGGTTTGCCTATGAATATTTGTTTCTAAATGGTTTTGATCACCCCCTACTTAAGTTCAAAACTTTTTGCATCACTGGGCGATGGTCTTACTCTTGATGTCTCGCATTGTAGACTGACTTGGCATAGTCCCCCAGAAGATGCCCATGCCTGATTCCAAGATTCTCAAACTGATTTTCCACTAGAGGGTGATTTAAGTTCATCCTCTGGTATCTAATCTCATCTAAAGTTGTCTCCTCTCAAAGTTGCTTCTCTTGTGGCTGCTTCTTGCACAATTGCATCTTGCTCCATTGCACCTTGCGCTGAGGATTGCCCTGATATATTTCCGACAAGTCCTTTCCCCTTTCTTCTTTGTTGCAGAACTTTTTTCTAGTTAAAATTCGTATGGAATTGGTTCCTTAGAGGAGGACCAATTCATAAACTGAAAAATTAGTTTTTATCACCTGCGATCAAGTAAGATTTTACATAAGTTACGAAAAAATAAAAATTGGTTCCTGAATTAGCACCAGAATTATTTTAATGCTATTGATTGTCAATCCCTGGCAACAATACCAAAATTAGAAGAGCTCAACCCACTACAAAAAGCCAAGCTGGTGTTGCGTCAAAGATTGTATAAAAGGTTTCATCTCCAAATGGATTTAATTAAATAATATTCTAGTAATTTTTGGCTTAACGTTGTTCAGAATGAATAAACCTTTGATTTAAGATGGTTAAAATCATGGGTAATAATTAAACCGGTAGACAAGTAAGATAGATCATAGAAAACTTGAGAGTTGAGCTACGAGAGTTAATTATTAATATGAAAAATAATAGTCACGACAAGACAGGTGCAAGATTTCTATCAAGAATCTAGCTCTATTCACGATTCACTTCTAGGGATTTGTTGATTCCGAGGAATTCAACAACTAATTAGATCAATCTTGAAACTAATATTTTCCTATCTTGGTTCCATCAATAATCCAAGAAGCTCTTTTTATTACTTAGAAGAATCATTAATTTAACCAAATAAAATATTGCAAGATATTAACATACTATTGCTCTCTCGATTAAATAAATAATGAATAACTTTGCAATTAATTTAAAACTTCATTAACAAATACAAAAACAGAAAAACGGAGAGTTAAATCCTCAAACAACATTTAAAACATCATATATGTCGATAAAAGGGAGAACTACTCCATAGAATAATAAGATCACATCCTTTTAGCAGAATAGGGTGAATTTTGAAGTTTCTCAGTTTTCTTTGATTTTCGTATTCATACTTAGTCCTCGAATTCCAAACTCGTCCCGGTTTAATTCTTAGACTTCGACTCAACTTCGAATCTCCAAAGTGGTTGTTTAAACTCCACAATCGAAATCAAGTCCTACACAAGGAAGCTCACATAACAGGTATAAATTTCTCACATTTGAGCTCAAATACAATTAAAGTAGGTGAAATGAAGCCGGAAACTTGTCATCAATAGCAAAAATATGCTGATCATAAAATTAAAGCTTTTATCTGTCTATTGAAGTTGTCTCCAAGGCCACTTCTACTCAGCTACTTAGATTGACTGAATTTACATCTTGAAGGTGATTTTTCATATGTAGCCATGATATGCAGTTTTACTTGTAAAACAGAAGCTGGCATCTATTAATGTAGTCAATCAGTCCTACGTTCACTCTCAAGGAGAATATTATGGCTACGTTTTCTTAAAGTCTTTGATGATATATGTTACGGCTTGTAGCATCTGTACTAGGCGTCTGAGAGTTTTTCTTGCAGTCGAGGAATGCATGATCTGATTACTTTTTTGTTGTACATTTTGTACCTGCTGTTTACCTCGAAAATATAAGTAACAATTAAATTTGATTTGTGGTTTTAAAGATATGTGATTTAGTTTAATACCAATTAATAATCAAGAAGTATAAAGTATAAATGAAGGAAATAAGTGAATCAAACCAGTGTTACTCAAGCAGTATCGACCTCGAGTTTAGTGACCTCGAGATGAACCAAGAACAATAAAGTAAGAATAATAAAGATAAAGGACAGTTCTGATGGACAATGAGCGAAAAATAGAGAGTATATTCTTTTCCAATGATTAGATGATCTTTCAAATGATTGGGGTCCCCTTTATATAGGAGGGGAACCCTAAATAAGGAACATTTCTATTTACAATAAAGAATCTTATTGGGACAACTGTATAACCACCTAGTACGGATTTGTACTAATTCATACAAATCTATTCTGGAATTACGCCATGATCTTGGGGACGTGGCGTGAATCTTATCCTTCTGTAACAAACTCATAACGACAATGTCTTGGAGTCGGTCGTACTTGGCTCCGATGTTCCTCGAACAATTAGGTCTTCGAGCCTCTTATTCTGCCTTCGAGCCTGAGCTTGGTCTATATCAAACTTCTGCCCTCGATGCGACCTCTCGAGCCTACAAAATCGGGGGCATATTATTTTGACTATATACTGATAGTCCCCACGTTTCTTAGAATAAAATGATAAGAAACGACTTGATTCTTGACCCTTCGATGTCTCGACCATGATGCCAATCTCATGATGTCACCGACTGATTGACTGAAAGGTCGCGTCTGCACAGTTTTCCAAGGCCATCAATTGAAGGCGGCTGATGGTTTCCCCAAACCGTTTAAGGTGGCCTCTATAAATAGGTCGTTCTCACAATTTCCACATCTTTTACTCCTCAAATCATTCCTAAAATTTTGCCAGTTTCTTCATCTTCTTTGAGTTTACTCCTTTCCCAATTTGTTCTTGCTACAACATCAACTCCCTCTCCTCTTTTGAATTTCTTAACAATAATGTGTAAAACGTCTAAGACCTTTCCCCAGAAAGAGAAAGCTTCCTCATCATTGCGGTCGGCCAAAGGTAAAACAATAGTGCCACCTCGTATCGAGGAGTGCACTCCTGGGCCATGCGAGATAACTTCAGATTTTAAGATAAACCCGCGTCGACACCAAGACGGTGTGAGCCCATGTATCGATATATCTTCTTGATCACTAAAGACGAACTTGAGCAAGTGAAAAAGGATTGTAACTGGGAGAATAAGGATGTGGTGATCCCCTCCCCTGAAGAGGACATCACCATTCACAAGGTAGGATACTTAAGCGTGTATACCTACCCTTTTACATTGGATCCCGTAGATCCATCTCTGGGTCCCGTTGACCCAGTAATTCTCGATTTTTTCCAACAACACCAGGTGACGCTAGGCCAGATCTATCTTTCTTTCTGGCACATCGTCGGTTTGATCAAGTATTTCTCGGGCCAGGTCGGGGGGATGCCTTTTACCCTCGACCAACTGATCAGGCTATACAACCCCCGCCTTTATCGAGGTGGTCTGATAAAGATGCAGCGCCGATCTTCGAAATCTCTTTTCTCCAACATCGATGAGGACAAGGACCGAGGATGGATGAGCCCGTTTGTCCGAATCAGGACCTCCAATATGATCCCCGCTGAGAGGATGCCATTCCCCGAGGAATGGAACATGAAATATAAGTACAGATTTACCGGTGGTGACTTAATATTCTGCTTTCCCTACTCTTTCTCGATCTCATCCTTTACTCGATCTAATCCATTTTTGATGATGCAGCTGTTCCTTGGTTTCCTGGCACGGTCTCGGACCTTGTAGGTTGGGTCCGGCAACTGGCCTCCACTTTTTCATACGCGGAACGCTGTTGGCATGACTTGGCCAAGGGTCGATGGGAAGCTAAAAACCATGGGGAGTTCTCTTATTTACATGTTTACGTTTCTTAGTGAAGTAATCACTTTATCATTATGCAGGACTTGGAGATGTCGTTGCTATGCGGCCGCCCCCGCCCGGTGAAGAAGAAATCCCCAAGCTGGCAAAGGAAAAGAAGAGGAAAAGGGGGGCGCCTGCAAGTTCCTCGAAGCCAAAGAAAAGAAAGGCTCAAAAGCCTAAGGCCGATACCGTGGCCCTATCTACAGAAACGGCCCAACGCCTTCGTGATGAGGACGAAGAGGGGGAAGATGATGACTGCCTGTTGGTAGCTCGGAAAAGAGTAAACACTGACACCTCGAAGGCTGCTGAATCGATGGTGGCAGATGCGATTTAGCCTCGAACTGAAGAAATTATGGAGGGGAGCTCGAGCAAAGTCCTCGAGCCATTAGGTGAAAAAAGTGCGCCTCGTCCCGGGGGACACTTGGTTGGTGAGTTTGAAAATCCTAACCCCGAGTCCCTTCAAATACAAGATAATATCCTGAGTGATTCACTTGGGGTAATCAATGTAGATGATTCGACGCAGGGCCCGGTGTTCTCCGAGGGGAAATTCCAAGATGCCCAGGCCATGGGGACTCTTAACGTGGGAATGACCCATGAAGGGAGCGATATTTTTCGGTAGTGCCTTGGGGTGATCGAAGATGGACCCGATCCTGATGCCTCGTTCATTTTTTATGAGGCCGAAAATCTTCTCAAACAAGTAAGTTTTGTCTTCATAACTACTCTTCGAATTTAATTTTTACCTTTTTAAGCCTAACTCTTTTTCTTTGTGAGAAGGTCGTGTCGCTTCACCGACAAGCATTTGCTAATTCTCGGGCTGAGGTTCCCCGATGCGAAGCCGAACTCAAGAAGCTTGTGTAAGAGAGGGACAACCTTCAGATTCTCTATGTCAAAAAAAAGGGGGAGATCTGGGCAAAGGCTCATCAAGAACAAAATGAGGCTATTGAAAAGGTAATATAGACTTTGAGGGTTTTGTTATGCATTTTCCCGATCGGTCGGCTAACACTTCAATTTTGTAGGCTCAAGAAAAGGGTGAGCTGGTAGAGAAGCTCCGAGAGGAGCTTAAGATGAAGGAGGTCGAGACCCTCAAGTGGAGATAAGGCATGGATCATCTCGCCTTGGGGAAAGATAATCTTCGGGAGCAGCTGGATTCAATTGAACACCATCTTCAGAGTGTAAAGGGGGAAATCATGGCTCGAAGCCGCAAAATCGAGGAGCTCAAAGCTAAATCTGTTGCTGAGCTTGCAAAGGCCAAATATGATGCAGGGGCCTTTGTTTCTTCGTACCGAGCTGATGCTGAAGCCGCTAACACCCGAGCAAAGGAGATCTCTGCCGCGGCCGAAGTTAAGCTATCATGTGCACTCGACCACGCTAGGCGACAGTCCCAGAGAGAAATGCTCGAGGAGGTGCACGCTCGTGGCTTCGACCTCTCAGCCAATATTAAAAAAGCAAGGACTTTGGAAGAAGAGGTTGCCGCTTTGCTTTCTGATGGAAAGGATTCAGCTAGTGGCTCTGAGAGCAGAGGAGACGAAGATGAAGTCCCCGAGGAGGAGATTCCCGAAGATGCGGCTCCCGAAAATGTAGTTGTCGAAGATGTGGTCCTCGGAGTTGATTTAGATTTCTTTATTTTTTTTGTGTGTGTTTTTGTGCAAGTACCCCTCGTGGGTATTGTAAATATCTCTTGTAAACACCTCTTGTAAATATAAAAGGATCTCTTTGCTTCATCTTCGATAATTCCGTCTCGTCTTCATTTGTGAACCAAGTATTGGCCTGAACTCTTAATATAATAAACCCTTAGGTTTTTTGGGCGATCCTTATAATAGAATACCCTTTAAGGTTTTTGTTAATCCTCGAGCTAAGCTTAAGTTAATTTGACGCAAACTTGGGATGGTGGGACTTTTGAGTCCGGGTTGAGTGAGAGAAATGTCTCGAACCCTATATGTTTTGGTCTTTAGGCTCTTTTATATTGGCCCTTAGACTATTTTAGGTTGGCTCTTAAGCTCTTTAAGTTTGGCCAATTCGGCCTTTAAAGCGGCTATAATTTTTTCCTCTTTTCGGCTAAAAGACTTGGTGAAAATTTGTCTATGCCTTAGCATGTGTTTTTTGTACCCGTTGGGTTTTTTGAAGGTTCAACGGATCAGAACCTTATTAGTAATTTGTTTATGTAAGCATCATCGAATACCTCTTGAGGTTTTTTTTAAAGGCAGATAATATCAAAGCCTTTAAATTATTCGAGTGCTGATTTTATCGAAGCCCTTTATCTTTTGTTGTTACTGAGGGTAGCCTGATTTAACAGGGTTTTTCAAAGTGTTTGAAGGCCTTTAATTTATGGCGAAAGTCGGACGTCTCCGAGCCGCATTATTTCGGCCGTAGCCTTTTTATATGACCGTAGTCTTTAATATGGCCGTAGCCTTCGGGTATGTCTCTTCGACTTGTTTCCCGATAACCTTTCGAACTTGTTTGAAAGGTTAGTCCCCGAGTATGATGGACTTGGCCTTTATATCGAGGGGATGCCTCTTTGAGGTCTTATGAATTCGAGTTTTTGATGACTCGGATGTGTTGACTGTCCATGACAATCCCCGAGTATTCGGGATGTATTTGGTTCTGGCCCTTGGGCCATTCCTAGAATTGTAAGTGTAGATCTCGTATAATAGTAGAATTCTTTGAGACGCAAAGCGTTTTGTTATAGAATGAATGCTTCTTTGAATAATTGATACATGCGTACATGTTTTTTCGTCGGGGCTCGATTATTCTATATGGACATGGTTCATCTGACCTTTTGGCCCATTACAAAGTTCTCCTATCGAGTCCCTCCTAGGCGTGAAGTATTTTCCTCAAAAATATGACCTCCGAGGGTGATGCCCCCCAGTATTAGAGGTTGATTGAAAAGAATCCTCGGATACTGTTGAGTTCTCCTTAGGTAGAATATAGTTGTTGGCTCATTAAAAACCTTGCCGGTAAAACCCATTTGGGAAAAATCCGATCTAAGGGAAAAAGAGTGCAACACATGCTTTAAAACCTAAGGCGTTCGTGTAAAAATGTGCTTTCGATAGCTTCGATCGAACACCTGCAATGAGTTAGTTTCAAATAAGAAAGATACATTCATAACTTAGCAATAGTATCGTTTGAGTAATGATACGTTCCAACTGTTCGACAATTGTTCACCTTCCATTGTGCTAAGTTTGTAAGATCCTTTACCGACAGCTCCGAGGACTCGGTACGGTCCTTCCCAATTCGGGCCCAGTTTCCCTTCATTCAGGTCTCGAGTATTGAGGGTGACTTTCCGTAGAACTAAGTCCCCAATTCCGAAGTGTCGAAGGTTGGTCCTTCTATGGTAGTATCTCTCGATCCTTTTCTTCTGCGCGGCCATCCGAACAAGCACTGCTTCTCGTTTTTCATCTAATAGCTCGAGGCTAGCATTCATAGCCTCGTGATTTGACTCCTTCAATGCATGTCGAAACCTGACGTTGGGCTCTCCGACCTCGATAGGGATAAGGGCCTCGGAGCCATATACTAAAGAGAACGGAGTAGCCCCTGTACTAGACTTCGATGTTGTTCGATATGCCCAAAGGACCTCGGGTAGAACTTCTCTCCATTTCCTTTTAGCATCATTCAACCTCTTCTTCAAGTTTTGGATAATAGTTTTGTTTGTGGACTCGGCCTGACCATTTGCGTTCGGGTGATACAGCGTCGATAAAATCCTTCTTATCTTGTGATCTTCGAGGAATTTTGTCACTTTGCTGCCGATAAATTACTTCCCATTGTCGCATACTATTTCAGCAGGTATCCCGAACCGACACACGATGTGGTCCCATATGAAATCTATGAATTTTTTTTCTCTTACTTTCTCGAAGGCCTGCGCTTCTACCCACTTCGAAAAGTCGTCAGTGATAAACAAAATGAACTTAGCTTTACCTGGGGCCGTTGGTAGAGGGCCGACTATGTCCATTTTTTCCCATTTCATGAAAGGCCACTTGGATAAGACCGAGTGGAGTTGTTCCTCGGGCTGGTGGATCATTGGTGCAAACCTCTAGCACTTATCACATTTTTTGAAAAATTCCTTTGTATATTTTTCCATGCTGTCCCAGTAATACCCTACTCTAATAATTTTGTGAATCAAAGACTTGGCGCCGGAGTGATACCCACAAGTACCTTCGTGGACTTCTCATTAAACATAATCGGTGTCCCCCGACCCTAAACATACCGCCAATGGCCCATTGAACGTTCTCCTGTACAATGTTCCATCTTCATCTAATGCAAACCTAGAAGCCTTGGTTCGTAGGGCCCTCGATCATTTATGGTCCGATGGGAGGTTTCCATTTTTCAAATAATCGACGTACTTATTCCTCCAATCCCAAGTCAGGCTGGTAGAATTTATCTCGGCATGACCCACTTCAACCAGATACCTCGATAATTGAACAACAGACCTCGGGACGATATCATCTTCTTCTACCGAGGATCCTAAATTAGCAAGTGCACCGACCTCACTATTTTTCTCTCGAGGTATATGGTCCAGCGTCCAGTCTTTGAAGCGGTGCAATGTTACTTGCAGTTTGTCCAAATATCTTTGCATTCTATCTTCTCGAACTTCAAAGCTTTTGTTTACTTGGTTTACCACCAAAAGAGAGTCACATTTGGTCTCGATGACCTCCGCTCCAGGCTTTTGGCTAATTCGATACCTGCAATCATGGACTCATACTCGGCCTCATTGTTAGTTAATCTAGAAGTTTTGATAGATTGTCGGACAGTGCTACCCGTAGGTGATCTTAAAACAATTTCGAGCCCGGACCCCTTCACATTCGAGGCACCGTCTGTGAAAAGGGTCCATACACCCGTCGATGTGCCCGCTTTTAGTAGTATTTCCTTCTCTAATTCAGATACGAGATTAGGAGTAAAATCAGCCATGAAGTCTGCTAGAATTTGAGACTTGATAGCCGTTCGGGGTTGATATTCAATATTGTACTCACCGAGCTCGATGGCCCATTTGGCCAATCGGCCCGATAACTCGGGCTTATGCAAAATATTTCAAAGCGGATAAGTAGTTAACACACATATAGGGTGACATTGGAAATATGGTTTCAATTTTCTAGATGCACTTATTAATGCTAGTGCTAACTTTTCTAAATGTTGGTACCTGGTTTCAGTGTCTCCTAAGGTTCGACTTACATAATAAACAGAAAATTGTGTACTTTGCTCCTCCCGAACTAGCACGCCGCTACCTCAGACACGACCAAGTATAAGTATAGTTTCTCATTTGCCTTCGGAGTGTGAAGCAGATGTGGGCTCGATAAGTACCGTTTTAATTCCTCCAATCTTGCTTAACATTTCTAGAGTCCATGCAAAATTATTCTTCTTTTTGAGCAAAGAGAAGAATCTATGACTCCGATCCGATGACCTCGAGATAAATCTGCCCAAAGCAGCTATCCGCCCGGTCAACCGTTGTACGATCTTCAATTGTTCACGATGGTGATTTCTTTTATGGCTTTAATTTTGTCGGGGTTGATCTTGATCCCCCTATTTGATATCATGAATCCCAGCAACTTGCCCGAGCCGACTCCGAAAGCGCGTTTCTCGGGGTTGAGTTTCATGTTGTATTTTCTCAGAACCTTGAATGTTGCCTGCAAATGAGTCAAATGGTCCTCTGCATGCAGGGACTTGACTAGCATATCGTCAATGTAAACTTCCATTGCTTTACCTATCTGTTGTTCGAACATTTTATTAACTAGGCGTTGGTATGTAGCTCCCGCATTCTTTAGCACGAAAGGCATCATTGTAACAATTTGTTCCATTCCTAGTGATAAATGAAGTCTTTTCCTGGTCCTGTGGGTTCATTTGAATTTGGTTATACCCGGAGTAGCCATCGAGAAAAGTAAGGATCTCGTGACTAGCCGTCGCGTCGATCTTACGATCGATGTTAGGCAGTGGAAAGGAGTCTTTTGGGCATTCCTTGTTCAAATCTTTATGATCTACTCACATTCTAAGCTTGTTTCATTTTTAGGAACTACGACCATATTGGATAACCATTCGAGATATTTTACTTTCCTAATGGACCCTATTTTGAGAAGTTTGGTTACCTCGTCCTTTATGAATGGATGTTTTACCTCGGACTGCGGCCTTCTCTTTTGCTTTATCGGTTTAAACCTGGGGTTGAGACTTAGCGGATGTGTTGTTACTTTCGGTGGGATCCTTGTCATGTCTAAATGGGACCACACAAAACAATCTATGTTATTGATAAGGAATTGACTGAGTTTTTTCCTGAGTTCGGGGGTTAACCCCGTTCCAGGTATACCTTTCGTTCTGGTAGATGTTTGATCAATATAACTTGCTCCGGTTATTCGACCGTGGACTTCGTTACGTCTAATTCCTCGGGAGCGATGAAGGCTCGAGGGGTGAGAAATCCTCTTCTTCGTCCTCGAGTACCTATTTCTCGGATTCAGTCGAGATTGTAGACTGTGATTGCTATTTAGCTATCTGCTTGTCTTTGATGTTTGATTTCCCCGAGGTCGAAGGTGTCGGCGCTGGTGTCAAATCATGAACTGCAAACATCTCTTTTGCTGTGTGCTGCTCCCCATAAACTGTTTTCACCCCATCTTTTGTTGGAAACTTCATCATCTGGTGAAGAGTCGATGGTACCGCCCTCATGTTGTGGATCCACGGCCTTCCGAGCAATGCATTATACCTCATGTCACCTTCGATGACATGAAATTTTGTGTCTTGGATGGTCCCGGCCATATTCACGGGCAGGATGATCTCTCCCTTCGTCGTTTCGCTAGCCATGTTGAAGCCGTTTAAGACTCGAGATGCTGGTACGATTTGATCTAGCAGCCCGAGCTGCGCTACGACCCTTGACCTGATTATGTTGGCCGAGCTACCTGGATCCACAAGAACACGTTTAACTTGAATTTTATTTAGTAGAATGGAAATTACCAGGGCGTTGTTGTGGGGATGAGAGAGGCCTTCTGTTTTCTCATCGTTGAATTTAAGGGTGCCTTCGGCCATATAATCTCGGGTCCGTTTCTCTCTTGTAATCGACACTTTGGTGCGTTTGAAAATAGGTCCATGTGGGATGTCGACTCCACCAACGATCATGTGGATGATATGCTGGGGTTCTTCCTGTATATTTTTTCTATCGGCGTCTCTTTCTCTGAAGTGATTTTTGGCCCTGTCACTGAGGACTTCTCGAAGGTGACCTTCATTGAACAACCGAGCTACCTCTTCTCTCAATTGTCTACAGTACTCTGTCCTGTGGCCATGTGTACCGTGATATTTACACATCAAGTTAGGATTCCTTTGAGAAGGGTCAGTCTGTATAGGCCTGGGCCACCTGGTATCTTTGATTCTTCCAATAGCTGACACGACCCCTGATGTGTCTACACTGAAATTATATTCTAACAATCGAGGTGCCTCCACGGGATCGGTGTCTTTATCGAACCCGCTCTTACTCATGAGTCCCCGAGAGCTTTGACCTCGATCATTTTTCCGATCATTTCGAGGAGCGTTACGGCTCGAACCATTATTTCTCCGATCCACATACGGTTGATATTGTTCTTTGTTTGACCTTGATTCCATGTTTGTATCCCTCGGGGGCTTAGCTACCGACCTGTTAGGATGAACTGAACCCGATGGGGCTCCCAACTGGTCGTCCTCGACCCTAATCTTCGATTGGTAACGGTTATGTACATCCGACCACGTCATAGTTGGATACTCGATCAGATTCTGTTTTAATTGCTGAGACGCAATCGAACTCCTTTCATTCAAACCCTGCATAAAAGCTTGTACTGCCCAGTCATCCGAGGCCGGTGGTAATTCCGTTTGCTCCATCTGAAACCTGGACACGAACTCCCTCAACATCTCGTCGTTCCTTTGTTTTATCTTGAAGACGTCTGATTTCCTCGTTTCCACCTTTATGGACCCGACGTGTGGTTTCACAAAGGCGTCTGCTAACATAGCAAACGAATCAATAGAGTTAGGAGGCAAGTTATGATACCAAATCATGGCTCCTTTCGACAACGTTTCCCCAAACTTTTTTAACAATACTGATTCGATCTCATCGTCATTCAAGTCATTTCCTTTGATCACGTAATTGTATGAAGTAATATGCTCGTTAAGGTCGGTTGTCCTATTATATTTGGGTATATCGGGCATGCAAAAATTCTTAGGAATGGGCACCGGAGCCGCGCTTTGAGGGAATGGTGTTTGTATGAACTTTTTGGCATCTAAACCCTTCAAGACAGGAGATTCCCCCTTACGGTATCTGGTCAACACGGGAGTTATAAGTTTCCACCTTTTTGTCGTTGTCTTCAATCTTCTTTTCCCCGGACTCGATCCTCTTGGTGAGCTCTTCGAGCATTCTCATAATGGTAGAATCAGTCCCTGAGCCATTTTCGTTCGACCTCTCTAGCGCCGGTTCAGCACGTCGAGTGTTTTCTGGTTCACCTATACTCAGAGTTTTATTCTGACTCTGAAGTTGAGCGATGGCGATCTGCTGAGCTTGCAGCATCTCGAATATCACTTGGAGGTTGACTCCCCCATCTCCTATACCTGGTGTTCCTTGGCCCACAGATCGGGCTTCTCTGCGTACACTTCCTCCGGGGTCTGCACCTAAATCTGCATCTAAAGCAATGTGCGAACTAACGTCAACTGGCTCCGCATTTGGAACTTCCCCAAGTTTATCGGTGGTACACCGACCCCTACATTGTTGTTTTCCCCATGAAATCCAAGACCTTCGCTGTCATGAACAGGTGCATTTTGCGGGTTTGACATGTTTAATCCCGAAAATCAGAAAATCTTGACAAGAAAAAGTGTAAAAATAACGTGTGTAATGAGAATCAGTAATGAAATAATCACTATTATCTTTAGCCCCACGGTGGGCGCCAAACTGTTTACCTCGAAAATACGAGTAACAATTAAATTTGATTTGTCGTTTTAAAAATATGTGATTTAGTTCAATACCAATTAATAATCAAGAAGTATAAAGTATAAATGAAGGAAATAAGTGAATCAAACCAGTGTTACTCAAGCAGTACCGACCTCGAGCTTAGTGACCTCGAGATGAACCAAGAACAACAAAATAAGAATAATAAAGATAAAAGACAATTCTGATGGACAATGAGCGAAAAGTAGAGAGTATATTCTTTGTCAATGATTAGATGATCCTTACAAATGAGTGGGGTCCCCTTTATATAGGAGGGGAACCCTAAATAAGGTACATTTCTATTTACAGTAAAGAATCTTATTGGGACAGCTGTATAATCACCTAGTACGAATTAGTACTAATTCGTACAAATCTATTCCGGAATTTACACCATAATCTTGGGGGACGTGGCGAGAATCTTATCCTTCTGTAACAAACTCATAACGGCATTGTCTTGGAGTCGGTCGTACTTGGCTCCGATGTTCCTCGAACACTTAAGTCTTCGAGCCTTTTATTCTGCCTTCGAGCCCGAACTTGATCTTTATCGAACTTCTGCCTTCGATGCGACCTTTCGAGCTTACAAAATTGGGTGCATATGATTTTGACCGTATACCCCTACAACTATGGAATAGGTTTCTTAGACGAATTCTCAGTGTGGGGTTTGTCGCTCCAGCTTTTGGGTTGGGGGAACCCACGGTCAAATATTTATACAAAAGTGACCAAATTGTAAAGGTAATAAAAGTCATTAGATAGAACTACGAAAAGGTATTAAAATAGAAATTTGTAATAATTGTAAAAGACATGACTAATTATTTTGAGATCTTTATGACAGAAAAAGAAAGAAATTTCTTCCAAAGAAAGTGAGATTTCATAATTAGAGATTTACTTCATATTTTAAATAAGTACTAAATTACAATGTAATACTCCACTATCTTGTACTTACTAATAGGGAAATATCTGACCTATATTATAGTCAAGTTGTTTACCTATTTTTCTGATAACCTTTCCTTCTATTCATCAGATCTTTGCTTTGATCCAATGACAAATCTCGTCATTGAGTGCTCTCGTCACAAATTATTTTAAAATTTCGTCATTGCGAGTCATATACAATAATTTGTCATTGGGTCAAAGCAAAGATCTGAGTCACAATTATTGTAAAATTTCGTCACTGAGTGCTCTCTATTTGCTCTCTGTTTCTCCATTGAGTCACAGATTATTTTAAAATTTCCGCGTCTCTTCTCTTTATTTCTACGCTATCAATTTTATTGGGAGATTCTATATCTGCTTTTTGGGCCACGTTTTCGTTTTGCAAAAATAATTAGAAGCGTACTCACTTTTCGCGTAAACTTCAGGCATACGGGTCTGAAGTAGCAAAGGGCAATCACGCAAACTTTAGCATTCTAATATACGGGCCTGAAGTTGTTTGTAATTGCTGAACTTAAGCATTCTACTAGCTGAAGTTTTGTTCTTTATTTGTTGTACTTCAACATGTTTTAGCTGAAGTTTTGTCCTAGATTCAATAGTTTTGTCGTAAAGCTTTTTCGAAAACTTCAGCAGAAGATGCTGAAGTTATTTAGTTCATTTGTAAAAAATTTAGCACTAAATAAGCTGAAGTTTTGTTATTCATTAGTTTTGTCATAAAGCTTTTTCAAAAACTTCAGCAGAAGATACTGAAGTTATTCAGTTCATTTGTAAAAACTTCAGCACTAAATAAGCTGAAGTTTTTGTCCTACAGTCGTACTAGCTGAAGTTTTGTTCTCTATTTGCTGAACTTCAGCATGTTTTAGCTGAAGCTTTTCGCGTAAACTTAGTGTTAGCTGAAGTTTTTATTTTTAATTGCTGAACTTAAGCATTCTACTTGCTGAAATTTTGTTCTCTATTTGCTGAACTTTAGCATGTTTTAGTTGAAGTTTTGTTCTCTATTTGCTGACAAATTAATTAAACACCTCATTAACAGAAATCAATGGAGAAACAGGACATCTTAATCGGTATTGGAAGAAACACAAGATACACCATCTTTGTAAATAAAAATTTAAAATCAAGAGTGCCATAATAGTTCAACTTTCAAAGCTTAGTGTAAGAATTGCATCAATAAAACCGCAATCAGCTTGCTGTTTGATATTCTATTCCTGGATCAATCTGAATTCATTGCAAATATAATAAATACAGACAATGAATTATAAATAGATGAAAAAAAGTTCTAAATTGCCATTTCAACAAAAATGGCAGTACTATCAGAAAATCAACAGTAAAATATACTACAAATTACAAAAAAAAAGAAGAATAGAATAAAGAGTAGAAAAGAAAGGAGGAAGAAAGGAGCGCACATGTAGCAGGAAGAAGGAGGCGCCTGAAGTTGTAAAAATTAGGGTATAGGTTAAATAATTTTAAAAATATGGGTATAAGTTAAATGGAGCGACCAAATAGGGTGTCCCGTGCAATTTTTACTATTTTATTTTCTTCATTTCTTTGTTGTTTTTGCCGTTGGACATTCCTTCTTATACTTTTCTTTGCGGCATTACTTTGATTTTTCTTGTAAGTTATGATTCTAAATTGAAGTTGTAGACAAGAATTTGTGTGAAGAAAATAAAATTAGGACCGAAAAATATTGCAACAATCGTTGTATTTGATTTCAGGTAATATGAGTATTACAATCTCTATGATTCCTCTGGGTTTTTTTTCAACAGTACATAAGGGCCTTTCAGCTTGATCTTGAATTTAAATTTGATTTATCTGTTGTGAACTCTTTGATGGTTGCCACAAATTCTATCACAAACAAGTAACCTTGATCTTTAACACCTTGTAATTGATTTGAATTCGTTCTTGATCTTAAATACTTGAACACTTGTAGTTTTCAGAGAATTGTGGTCTTTGATCCACGAGCTCCTTTGTGTCTTCTTGTTATAACTTTTGGTCCTCCTTCTGAGTTATGAAGAACCCTATCTATTGTTGTGAAAGGGGAGAGTTGTGATGAGAACAACCTCTTTCCGACCAATCAGATTGAAGCGTGACAAGGCCGTATTTGATTGGCTAGAACATGTCACTTGTCTCGTGGCATAATATTATTGGCATTTTAATTTGACTTGGCATGCCTTGTCATTTTGACACGTGGCACGATCCTAATGGCTCTTCCGCTTGACTTGGCGTGCCACGTCATTTGACACGTGGTACCATACTGGGCCTCTAGAAGATGACATCTTGGGCTTAATAAAGTAAACTCATCATTCGTAGCGCAATTAAATGGATTAGCCCAACGCATTTGGACCTATTTATTAAATCCATATTTATTGGTTTTGAATTATTAATCCAATTATATTAGGTCATAATATTTGTTTGGACCAAAATATACTTATTTTATAATTAAATCCAAATGTTTTATGTATTTAAATATAATAAAAATTTACATGCTTACAAATACCCTTACTTCAAGGCTTGTGTTGGTGGAAACTTGTGAAGTATCGAACACCAGGCTTGAAGTACGTAAGGACAACAAACACATTTACTTGTATTTGTCACTCTGAGACATGAATAAACCACTTTTTCGAATTGGAACATGATTGCACGTGATTGATGGCTTGTATGGACAAAACCATCAATTCCTTGTAAACATATGAACTTCATTTACTCCAATTTGCATATTTGAATTGCAATTGTATCTTGGAATCCTTATGTCTATTGGCATATTAATTTCACCAGTAGCTTCGATTGTGATGCCACGTACCTTCTTTGCTGCATCAATTTCCTTTCTTGCATCGTTTAAGCTCTAAAATAATTGAGTTAAGTGGTTTCACAAACAGACAATAATTTTGTTTTACCACTTGCCACAAGCTAGAAAATATACACGTGAGCTTCCTTATTCTACTCCAAAGAGGACTCTTTATTCCAATCTTTAAGTTCAAACTATACGCGTGAAAAGACAACCCTTGTGTACTTACCACATCCAATTAGGATATGCATTCTTGTAACTTGATCCCACATCGAAAATACATGCTCATCAGTCGCCTATGGAGATCTATTTAAACACATGCTTAAATGTTAATTAAACACCAATTTGTAGTTTGCAAACTCCGCTTGAATCTATATTTGACATTTAAAGCTCTTTCTTTTCCTTCTTTATTTTGTAGGTCAAGCAAGTAAGAGTACATTCTTGTGTAGAGGGATGATACATGTAAGAAGATGGTGATCATAGGGTATGAAGGGATGAATACTCATCCATGTGCGAAAATCGGAGGCATAATCTTAAGGTGTGAAGGTATGGATACTTATCCCCGCCAAAAACTGGAGGCATAACTCATAGTGTGAAGGGATGGATACTAATCTCACCCGAAAATTGGAGGCATAATATTAAGGTGCAAAAGTTCATACGACATACAAAAGGCCAAAATTGGCCAACATATAGAAGAACAATTTCTCAACAACATATAGATTGATCAACCCGCAACAGCTTATAGTAGGACAAATCCATGGCAACTTATAGAAAGGATAAATTTTCAACAAAATATAGAAAGATCAAATCCGTGATGTGACCAAGTTAAGGTGCAAAGGGACTTGAACGTCCACCTTAAGATTGAAAAATCATAGTTCCTTTTAAGGACAAATCCGCAAAGAGGACAACTTAAGGTGCAAAGGGATTTAAACGCCCATCTTAAGATTGAAAAATTATAGTTCCTTTTTAGGACAAACCCGCGAAGATACCAACTTAAGGTGCAAAGGAATATGTCCACCTAACCATAAAGAATCCAACTTAAGGTGCAAAGGGATTTAAACTTCCACCTTAAGATTGAAAAACTAGAAAGCCTCAACTTAAAGACTTGGTGGATTTGTAGACCTCAACTAAAAGAGAGACAAACTTGATGATTTGATGGACTTGAAGATCTGGTGGACTTTGATGCGTCAACTTGAAGAGCGACGGACTTTAAACTTTAACTTAAAGAATTAGCAGATTTGAAGATTCAACTTAAAGAATTGGAGGGCTTAAACAACTCAACTTCAAGACTGACGAACTAAGGACTTCAACTTGAAGACCGATGGACTTGAAAACTTGGAGGGCATGAATACTTCACCTTAAAGACCGGTAGACTTGCATATTTCAACTTGAAGGGAGGTGTACTTGAAAACTTCAACTTGAAGAACTGGCAGATCTGAAAATTTTCACTAGAAGACCGGTCGACTTGAAGACTTGGAGAACTCGTAGACTTCAACTTGGAGGCTTGACTGATTCGAAGACTTCAACTTGAATACTTGGAGGAATTAAACACTTCATCTTGAAGACCTAAAACTTGAAGGTTTGCCGAACCCAAAGGCATAGCGCATCTTCGGGCTTCACTGCAAATACTTGGTAGCCTCTTAAAAGACTATAATTATTCCATTGAAGACACAAATTTAGCATAGTGTCTTTCCCCCTTTAAATCAAATGGAATCAAAAGTTCAACAAATATTTCAACTCGATTTTCAAGCGCTGATTTCCATCATACTTCATTCGAACAACTTTTGGGGCACTATGCATCTGGAAGGAGAATACGAACCCCTGAAAATGTATTTTCCCGATGAAGAGGTGCTATTCATAGGAGATGATATTGCTAAATCCTATGACGGTTGGAGGATGTTCATTGACGGAGCGACAAATTTCAAAGGAGTCGGTATTGGAGCTGTCTTGGTATCGAAAACTAGCCAACATTATCCGGTATCTGCTAAACATTCATTTCCTTGCACTAACAACCGGGCGGAATACTAGGCTTGCATATTAGGACTCACCATGACCATTGACATGAACATTCAGGAGTTGCTGGTGATCGGTGATTCAGATTTGCTTGTACACCAGGTACAAGGAGAATGGGCCACTAAGAATTCCAAGATATTGCCATATCTGCATCATGTGCAGGAATTGGGAAAGAGGTTCACGAAGATAGAGTTTCGGCATGTTCCAAGGTTCAGAACGAGTTTGTCGATGCATTGGCCACTTTGTCATCAATGATACAGCATCCGGACAAGAACTTCATTGATCCTATCCTAGTAAGGATCCATAGTCAGCCATCATATTGTGCTCATGCTGAAGAAGAAACATATGGGAAGCCTTGGTTCCACGACATCAAAAGGCATCTGACAAAAAGAGAGTAACTGGAGCATGAAAACCATACTCATAAGCGCACGCTTCGGAGGTTGTCCAACAATTTCTTCCACAACGGAGGAACCCTATATAGAAGAACTCCGGATTATTGAGGTGCGTCGACGCAAGGGAAGCTTCAAAGCTGCTTGAGGAGATAAATGTCGGAACCTATGGCCCGCATATGAATGGCTTTGTCTTGGCCAAAAAGATACTCAGGGCCGGTTATTTCTGGATGGCCATGGAGACAAATTGCATCTGATATGTTCAAAAATGCTACCAATGTCAAGTGCATACAGATATGATAAAAGTTCCGCCAAGTGAGCTAAATGCAACAAGCTCACCTTGGTCATTCGCTGCCTGGGGAATAGATGTCATTGGTCCAATCGAGCCCACCGCCTCAAATGGGCATCGGTTCATCTTGGTAGCTATTGATTACTTCACCAAATGGGTCGAAGCAGCATCTTACAAAGCAGTGACTAAGAAGGTTGTGGCAGATTTTGTCCGCAACCAGATTGTTTGTCAGTTCGGTGTTCCAGAATCCATCATCACTGACAACGTTGCCAATCTCAATAGTGATCTGATGAAAGCCATGTGCGAGACTTTCAAAATCAAGCACAAGGATTCCACAACATACAGACCTCAAATGAATGGAGCGGTTTGAAGAGCTTTGCAACTTGAACTCTTTGCTCGAATATGAATAGTTTTACATCTTAATGATGTAGTTCAAATTTGAGAGCTTCGTGACATACAACATAATCTCACGTGCCCAGAATCATTATAACTTGTAGTTTACGCTCATGCATTGAGGAGCATTATAAACTTGCAGTTTACGCTCGTTCATTGAGGAGAATTATAACTTTCAGTTTAGGCTCGTGCGTTGAAGAGCATCATATCTTTCAGTTTAGGCTCGTGCATTTAGGGGCATAGTGACATGCATAAACTCTTTGATTTCATTATCGGATGAAAATTTGCCTCCATCCTCGCGTTCTTGTTCTTCGTCATAAGGCTCAAAGACAAATAGACCTTGGTCTCTACTTGTGTCCATACTTAGTTCCATATCATGAGCACGAGTTTCTAGTTCTCAAATGTTTTAGGCTTTATGCATAGTAAGATGTAGCGAAGACCTAAATGCATGCCTTGAATGCACATTTCGATACCAGAAGTTTTGTTAAGACAATATTTGCAGTTGAGGCTTAAGCTCATCTAGCGGGTGAAGTCAATAACTGACTTATCTTTTTTGTTGATGAGTATTTTAAGTTCGATCATACTTATGATGCGTCTTGTGTTATAGAAACTACTGAGAAACTCTTGTTCCAACTGCTCTTAACTATATGGAACCAAATTCGAGATTTGTGTACCAATCAAATGCATTACCTTTGAGATATCGAACAAAATGTTTGACAATATAATTGTCATACGTTCTAGCATTATTGCAAGTTTCAACAAAGTGTGTTATATGTTGTTTCGGATTTCCGTTACCGTCGTATTGTTGCAATTTAGGAGGTAGATAACCAACATGCATCTTCAAGTTATCAATTCTTTGCATATACGACTTTGCATATGTGAGAGATAATTTGGAAGATGACTCGTGCTTATATCTGATAGCCTCCATAATGAAGTCCTTCAATTTCTCAACGGGAGTCTGAGCTTCAGCGGTGACTTGGATCTCCTTGGTTGTCATTTCTTGCTTTTCAAACGAGTCTCATTTCTTTTGTGACCTTTGAAGATTTAAAGGTGCTTCTGTTGATTCTCCTTTACTATGCTATCCAATTTATTTGTTAACTCGGAAAGTTTAGCATCATGATCTTGCACGCGCTTTGACAAGCCTTCAATTGCTTTCATCAAATTTGCAAGTTGTTCTTCTATGGTACAAGATTCAATAACCATTGCTTGCAAGATCGCCATAGAGGATGAAGAATGGTATGGATCATTATTAGGATAGAGCTTAGAGATCGCATTAATGGAGGTTAGAGTAAAAGGTTTCTTGGACTTAGATAAACTAAGTTGGGGAAGAACCTTTTCGATCTTTTTGGCGACGTTGTTCCCTTAGAGTGCTTGTTGTCCTAAAGAGTTTGATTTTCTCTTTGTAACTAGCCCAAAGCTTTCGAAGGTAACATCGAGGATGTTTTCTATTTTAGTGTAGAAATTGGAATTAGCGGCCTCAATTGATGTCGATCTGGATTTAATCTTCTTTGAAGCCATTTCAGTGTTCTTGAACTTTAGTGATTGAAGAGTTGAGATGAGAGGTAGAGATTGCCCCACTGGGCGTGCCAGAATTTGTTGACAATAAATTTGCGTCAAGAAGATAAAATCTTAATCGAAAAATATTGCAACAATTGTAGTATTTGATTTCAAGTAATATAAGTATTACAATCTCTATGATTCCTCTAATTCTTCTTTTCAACAGTAAATAAATTCAAGGGCCTTTGATCTTGAATTTGAATTTTATTTATCTGTTGTGAATGCTTTGACGGTTGCCACGAATTCCATCACAAACAAGTAGCCTTGATCTTTAGCGCCTTGTACTTTTGAATTCGTTCTTAATCTTAAATACTTGAAATTTGTGTTGAAGTGCTTGAGTGCTTGAACACTTACAGTTTGCATAGAATTGTGGTCTTTGATCCACGAGCTCCCTTGTGTCTTCTTGTTATAACTTCTGATCCTCTTCATGAGTTATGAACACCCTTATTTATAGTTGTGGAAGAGAAGAGTTGTGATGAGAACAAACTCTTTCCGACCAATCAGATTGAAGCGTGACAAGGCCATATTTGATTGGTCAGAACATGTCACTTGTCCACGTGGCATAATTTTATTGGCATTTTAATTTGACTTGACATGCCTGTCATTTTGACACGTGGCACGATCCTATTGGCTCTTCCGCTTGACTTACGTGCCACGTCATTTGACACGTGACATCACACTGGGCCTCTAGGAAGATGACATCGTGGGATTAATAAAGTGGGCTCATTATTCGTAGCCCAATTAAATGGGCTAACCCAACGTGTTTGGACCTATTTATTAGATCCATATTTATTGGATTTGAATTATTAATCTAATTATATTAGCCAATAATATTTGTTTGGACCAAAGTATACTTATTTTGTAATTAAATCCAAATTTCTTATGGATTTAAATGTAATAAAAATAGATTCAGTTTTCCCTTTTTAGCACTTACCATCAACTTGACACGATATAGATTCAGTTTCTTTTCCCTTAAGCCTTTAAGGAGCACCATAGAGATTGGCGAAAGAACACAATTGAACACGAACGGTTGTTTCAACAATACTTCTAGGTATTCTTCTTTCCTTATTTTTTATATTTTATTCTCTACCTGTTTTTAGAGAGTGTTTGGCTAAGCTTATAAGCTGGTCAAACTAGCTTATAAATACTTTCGGCTTATTTACGCGTTTGGTAAAGTTAAAAGTGCTTATAAAAATAAGCTAAAAGCCATAAGCTGGTCACCCCCCAACTTATGAATTTTTAGTTTATAAGCACTTTAAGTTTGACTAAACTTTTACAAATATTCTTATAATATTCTTTTTTAGAACAAAACTCTTACATCGATATTCACTGCCTCAAGTACTATTTCAACCTAACACCCCCATCCCCCATCCCCCGCATCTTCAAGTCTGCAATTCTCATTGACCATTTAATATAAGCAAATTCTCTATTCCTTTACATATTTATATCTATGTGATTGTGTATCAATCTTTCAACTGTATGTAATAAACAAAGACATCAAATTTTTGGTCTATCAA
This sequence comes from Nicotiana paniculata, assembly GCA_005239505.1. Lineage (NCBI taxonomy): Eukaryota > Viridiplantae > Streptophyta > Magnoliopsida > Solanales > Solanaceae > Nicotiana > Nicotiana paniculata. The sequence goes on along the minus strand of ML306507.1, from coordinate 8,893 downwards.
TATTTGTTTCTCTTCAAATATTTTGTCCTATTTAGGTTTATTTTTACTGAGACACGTTTATCAATTTATTAATTATTATAACTTATGATTATATGCTTATCACAAAATAAATTATATTTATCATAAAAGTTATCTTATCTAAGCACAATTGTATTTAAAATAAAATGACAAAGAGAATATTTTGTATTAGGATCGATTTGGAATCTAAAACTTTAAAGAAATTACGCCCTTATAAGTGTAAATAGTTCTAAGGTTATTTAAATCATTTTAACAGAAAAAGAGTTTATCAACACTTTTTTATCAAATACTGCAGCAGCTTATTATCAATTCCAACACTTGTATCCAAACAAGTAACTGCTTATTTAATAAATCAATTGCAACACTAAAAAAATGCTTTCAGCACCTAATGCTTATCAGCTATTTCAAATCAGCTAACTTAAACGGGCTCTTAGTCTTTTCGTTTTTCAAATGTAGTTTTTTTTTTGTTTCATTTCTGTTCACAATTATGATTATTAGTGATAGCATTGCAAGAAAAAAAAAAAAAGAGAGAGAGAGAGAGAGATGATAGCATTGCTGCTTCTAAAATAATGGAGTAGATGATTTATTTTGCTTTAGGTATTTTGGAGTATTGGGATTGCCAAAAGAAATGTCGGAAGAATTCATCTCGATTTACGATTGTTTAGAGTGTTGGAATCTATTTATCCTTTTTTTCCCTCTTGTGTTATGCCTGGATTTTGCTTTGTTCTTTTCTTTTTCTTTTTGGTTTCATTTACTTTGAACATACTTAGTTAATTCCCTTTCTGAATGTGCAGACTGGAGCTTCGATTTGCATACCTTATTTCTGAATATTATTTTCTTAATTTAATTTTTTATAATAGTTTTTAGTCTATAACAAATTTTAGGATCTGTAACCTGGCGGTAATCCGCCCAGTCACGGATCAAGCAATTCAATATCCTTAAGCTAGCGGTACTACGCACTGCATAAGAATTGAAATATACAAGAATTTTGTTATGGCTTTTCAGACTGCAAGGACATTTTTTTATCCGAGCAAAGGGTCTGTCCAAGATCTAATACATACTTTCTATTGAGCCCATGTGTCTGGTGGTTCTAACCGGGAAAGGACGCCCCTTTTCTCCTCAATAACGGAGCTTTGGTCCACGGCTGACCAGACGTAGCCACTAAGGCAAAGCCAATAAGAGTAGTACTAGATCCGATTGTACCTCGATCTCAGAACCTAGTCGAGAAACCATATCAAAATTCCTTTATACTTTAATAAAGCTTAGATTCGTTCATGGTATATATAGGAGAAAAATTAGTTATTCGACATAGATATGATATTTTTAGCCGGACATCGTCCTGGCTAGGAAAGTACTAATCTATACTATAATTAAAATAATAAAAGTAACTTGAGAGACGACCAAGCGCCAAGTAATTGCTTGCTAAATTGATCCAAAACTTTTATTACAAGTCGAAACAGCGGCGAACACTTTGTTATTGAAACTTTACAAGAACTATCTAGAGAGAGAAAAGAGAGAACTTTACAAAAAAAATTCTGATGCCTTTCACTTAAGCGAAAGACTCTTTAAATAATAAAAACTAAAGACAGAAAGAATCTTTATACAGTAAAATTTAGGTCCCATGTGGGTCCTTGAACAGTATATTTTCTGTTGAAACAGTATATCTCCTGTTGATGAAACAGTGTATCTACTGTTTGGATGTATTGTCTTCTACTCTTTCATTATTTGCCATATTTTTCATCGATGGCTTTCATCCGTTGCAGAAATTCTTCTACATCTTCGACTTGGTTTTCTGACAATATTTTGTCTGTTTCTGCTGGCTGAGCAAAATCAACCGCATCTTCATCGCTTGTTACATTATTCATTGAAGTGTCTGATTTATCAATGTGCGATATATTTTGAAGAAGGTTTCTTTTTTACTTCTTCGAGATAGTCATTGATCATTTTTTCTTTGTCCCCTTCTTGGTAGGAAATCTTCCTAGCCATATGTTTTACCGATGGCTGCTCCATTAATTCTTTTCCTGGAGCCTTGATATAGAGTTGAATTTTATTAGAAATAGAGTCTATTAACTCTTGGTCGTGTATAACTTTAGTCTGGGGGTTAATTTTTGTCAATTTATCCCAGAAATTATTGTAGAATGCCCTATAAAGGCAGGGGATTTGATCCTCAGTTTGGCCTACTTCAGGGCTCCATTTGTGAATCCATGGTATGGAAAATTCGATAAAAAAAATAGATTTGATCAATTTTTTCTGGATAGCAAATATGATCTGTCGTGTAGAGGATGTTAACATCGGGCGGAATCTTCACCCATTCTTTGTATAACTTTAAGAATTCGGCCGGTAGTATCTTGACCATAGGACCATGGTATGACCACCATTTTAGTGGGATAGGGTCAGCGAATATCTTCGCACATACTTTTATGAACCAAGTATATTTTTGTTTATCATTATTATAGTAAAGCACCTTATCAAATGCGTGAATATAGTCCCAATAAGTGAAACTCACGATGGACTGATTAAGGCTTATCTGTCTTTCCCTCATGGTGGATATACCCCATTCTTTGACGGATATAATCCTTTTAATAATGATTTTCGAGAAGTTATAAGCTTTCTCATTAGTATGATAACCTGTGAAACGCTGAAATTCTGCACTTCCCGTATTTATCAAAATGGATTCATAATAGTTTCGGGTTTTGTATGACTCACCCGGGTAGTATAAACCATCGATCAAATACCTTTGGAGTATCTTCCAAGGTTCATTGTTTGTTTGGATATCAGAACTTTCANTTTGTCTGGATATCAGAACTTTCAAAGAGAAATATAATTTCCCTTTTTGATACTTTTTCGAAGGATTTGATATCATCATTATCCTCTTTAGCAATAGAAGCAAAGGTATCTCCTTGCTTTTGATTGGCCAAGTAGGCTTTCAAATGTCCATATAACGGACTATCTTCAGGAATATCCTTTAGATTAACGGATGATCGATCCTTCTAAGAAATCTTCTCATCAAATAAGCTCATTTTTCCTCTCTGTAACGGGGAGTTTTGACGAGGATCTGTATAACGATCTTGATGATGATGCTTGGGAGTATGACCTCCCTTGCGACCTAGGGGATGATCTTCCCCTTCCTCTTCCTTTGATATCAGAGCCTAGGACGTTTATGGTATATATGAGATAGAGGTGAAGTGTTTGACATAGATATGAGTTTGATCGTATGGATCTGGGAGAAGTAAGTACTAAAAGTACTAGATTGGAGGAGGTACATATACCTTAAAACCTTGATTTGTTAAACAAATGAACTATTCCTAAAGTTTCGATGAGGACTGTTTATGATTATGGTTGGTTTGATAAACTTTCTTCTAAACAACTCATAAAAACTACTGAGCAATCTCTTGCTTTAAATTCGTCTGAACAGACTATTCATTTGTTAAACAAGCATGATATTGATTTATATAAAAATTGTTATAATTACCTGCATATTGGTATGGTTCAAATTGCCTTTAAACTTTTGACTCTTAAAGGGTTGCCTGAGACTTTCCTAGTTGCTCTTAGAGATGCTAGAAATTTAAATTTTCGACAGTCTCTAATGAGTTCGATAGAATCTACAGTAGCCTATGGTCCAGTGTATTTTAATACACAACCAAATTTGCAGTTATCGCTCTCTGATGTAAATATTATAGATGCTTTAACTTTAAATGTTAAAATGCATGGTTATAATTACGTGCTTGATTCGGAACTGATATGTCTGTCATATAGAATTTATTTTAAATTATTATCTACTTGAAACCCAAGATGTAAGTTATACAATACATCTGATCAAACTATATTGGTGGAAACCAATTTTGTAAGGTTCAAGGTCACCACAAGGAGACCCATCAAGTGGGAAGAAATAGATTTCCGAACTACATGGACTCTAAATTCGGTTATATCCCCAAGTCATCTAACAGATGCGGTTACAAATTCTAAGTATTCTCACATTTCACAAAATTCCGATGGTAGGATTTGTATTCAATTTTCTGATAATAGCTATGCACCTCATAGACAATCTTTTTCTAATAATAGACTAATGCCTACCGATAGTTCTATTTATAATAGACGTTCTTTATCTAGTCATAGACTTTTGCCTGATTTACATCATATTTCTCCGATTGAACCTATTTATGGTCCAGCTCGTAAACGTGCTGCTTCTTTACACACCATCACAACTGATAATAATCCAATGGTAGAAAAGGTTAAGATTGAACCCCGAACGAATGTGGTTCAGGTAAATGATGATGGTTCTGACAAGGATATTCCTTCTGCCTCCGAGATGGAGTTTGATTTAAATAATACTTACACAACAAATTGATTTCAGCCCAGGCTCTCTGGCAAGAAAACATATTCAAAGAGAATTTTTTAGTGAAAAATGGAACCGGTTTAAAACATGGTTTTTTGATACTTATAGTAAAGAAGATATGAACAACATCTCTCAAGAGTTTTATGAAACTTGTGCGTTACATAATCAAATTATGTATTTTGTTCCTTGGTTTATAACCACTTATCTACCTTTATATGTTAATGTGGTTGAAAGAACTTATAAAGATAATAGTGGTAATCTCACAAAAGCGATTTACCCCCCGCAATCTCCGTTTATTTTACCTAATAATACAGGTATTAGTTTTACAGCTTTTCAAAAATTTGTTGATGAAGATATAGCTTCAGTCAGTATTTTTGAAATTAATAAACTTATTACTCAAAATAACTATTTGAGTCTGTATGTTAAAGTTTTCAGAGAACATATTAGTTCCCTCGATAAAAAACTTGATGAGTTAAACATTTTGATAAAAGGTTTAAAAAATGGTATGTCTAGTTTGAATATCGCTAGTTCTTCAAATACAAAAGATGATCTTCCCCTTCCTCTTCCTTTGGTGATCCATGGGGGATCCATCCTGTATGAAGTGTAGAAGATAATTGTTAGATTTATTGCAGATATTCTCTAGATAAGAAATCTGGTAAGGAGTTATCAATTCCCTTTTTATAATTATCTCAAAGTCAAAAGGGGATAATTTAGCTTGCCACCTTGCTAATATTATTTTAGAAGCATCATGTTTAAAATCTTTATCAAACATGTATTTAATAGATTGAGCATATGTTTTTATTAAAAACTTTTGGTTATAAAGATCATCTTGAAATTTCAAAACACATTTAACAATGCAGAGCATTTCATGGGCCACAGTAGCATATTTTTTCTTGGCCTCAGTCCATTTACCAGAGTAAAATCTAATTAAATACTCTTTTGTATCATTGGGGTTGATTTGCTTCAGAATCCCACCGTAACCAATATTGGACGCATCCGTCTCAATAACCTTTTACCAAGTAGGATTAGCAGGCTTAAACAAGGTAAAGACTGAACACGAAGTTTAATATTCTTTACCAAAATAGTATGACTATTAGTTCAAGGAGATTTATAATTCTTTTTTAGCCGGTCATATAAAGGGGCTAAATCGCGGGATAAGTTTTTATAGAAAGGGGATATGTAATTTAAACTTCCCAAAAATCTTTGCAATTGAGTTTTATCAGAAACGATATCAGAAAATTTTGATGCAAAATCAATCGACCTTTGAATAGGCGTAACCTTTCCTTGACTAATATGATGTCCTAGAAATCGGACTTCAGCTTGAAATAAACTCATTTTTGATTTTGATATCACCAAACCATTTTGAATAACAATTTTCTTGAATATCCTAAGATGTTTTATATGGGTTTCAAAAGTTATGGAAAATACTAGAATATCATCAATATAAACAATGATAAAATCCAGATATAGATTCAAAATATCATTCATAATTTTTTGAAACTCGGATGGAGCATTTTTTAAACCAAAAGGCATTACATTCCATTCGTATTGCCCAAATGGTACATTAAAAGCAGTCCTATAAGAATGCTCTTTAAAAATCTGGATCTGCCAATAACCTGATTTTAAATCAAATTTTGAAAATATGTTGGCGTCATATAATCTCGATAAAAGATCTCTTTCAAATATTTATTTAAGGGTTTATAATTTATGACTAACCTGGGAACGCCACGTTCCTTTTCTGCCGCATTAGTAACATAAAATGCAGTACAGGACCAAGGAGACTTGGAAGGTTTTATCAAACCCTTATGTAGTAAATTATCAATTTCTTTTTTGCAGAATTCCACTAATTCGGAATTCATTTGACAAGGACGGTATTTAGTGGGAATATTATCTTCTGAAAAATTATCCTCATAAGGAAGGGTAACAATGTGCTTCTTTCGACTCCAAAAAGTACTAGGATGATCAACACAGATATCAATGGCCATCTGCTCGGAAATCAATTTGATATTTTCCCTTACTTTAGTAGAATTCATAGAGTCGAATATATTCAGAATAAATACTTCCAATTGTAGATAATCAACATGCCTTTGTTTCATATTAATAAGAGCATTAATATCTCTCGTTACAGGATCTGTAACAAAAGTATAACTTATTTTATTATCTTTATACGTAGCAGAAAATGCTTTTGAATCTATGTAAGTAAAAGTATAAATAGCATTTATAAACGGGGTTCCGAGTATAATTGGAGGGTATAACTGATTTTTTACCAGAAAGAAGAAATGACGAATGCAAACCTTATCTTGGCAAATATTAGTATTAGACAGTTTATACTTTATATCTAAAGCATGCCCTGAAGCGAATTTTTACCATATGAGTAGTTTTCTGAAAATATTTTGTAGGCACTAAGCCCTCCTGAATGCAGCTAACATTAGCATCGCTATCAATCATGGCAATGTTAGTGATGGAAAAACTATTATCAATCAGAATAGTACATTTAACAAACCATTTATGCACAGTAATAACTTGTATAAGTCCTAAAAATATATCATTTTTAGGGTTTGGTTCAGAAATATCATTTTCTTTATTGTTTGAAGCAACATAATCATCTTTAGTAACACCAGAATTATTAGTCTCAATCTGAGTAATTCTATGATAAAAAATCATTTGATTTTGCTTAAGAGGTTTGATTTCCTTTTTCAAATTCTCAATTTCTTCTTTTAAATCAATCAAAGAGGAATTTCTTTTAGAAAATTTATTATTACTCATAAGACGGTTATCAACCTCTTTTAAAGAATAAGGAGTAAAATATTCAAAATCATCCTTTTTATTATCAAAGGGTATAGAAGAACTTGAACTAGCCTCATTAGTGGTAGCTAGATTGATGATTCTTTCACAAAGTTTGTTATCAGAAACTTCTTTCAAAGTTCGATCACGTTGTCAGAGGTGATCGTGCTAACACCAAGATCTTGGAATTGTAATTGCAACTTATAAATCTCATTGTCTTCACAGTTGCAAGTATCACCTTTGCAAGTAGTACAATGATCATTACCTTTATCATTATCTGAAAAATCAAGAAGTTCTATATCAGAACCTGAATTAGAATCGGAGTAATCTACATCCGAACCCGAAGTGTATAACAAACCATACACCTTATCAAAGGTCTCATCATTTAATTCTAAAGTTTTCAACTTAGTCAACTACAATTGGGGGCTATATGACCAAAGTTTCCACACTTATAACACTTGATTTTCGACAGATCTCTTCCTGATCTATCTTCGTAAATCTAGTAGACTTGCGAAAGCTTTTTCTAGATTTACATTCTTCCTTAGTCCTACGTCTAGATCTCCTTTTCTTGTGAGGTTCTTCAGTTCTAGAGGACTTATAATATCTGCTTTTATCTTTATTGTAAGCAGAAGGTCCGGGTAAACCGAACTGAGTACAAAAGTCTCCAAGCTGAGATCTTTCTTTAAGCTTATCCATCTTAAGTTGTCTGGACATAGCCAATTCATTGCACAAATTTAACCGTTCTTGGGTGCAAACTCCAATAAGTTTACCATAAGTATAATCTTTGTAGGGAATTTCAGTATGACTTCCCTTAGAGTTTTTCGAACTCTTTCAGCAAATAAGGAGGGAAGCCCATCTATAAACTTGGCTTTCCAATGATCATATTTATTTTCGGGTAATTCCATAACCCTACTTAGGAAGGTATCTTTGTACCATCTGAACTCACTTAAAGTACGACATCTCAGTCCATTAAGCAAAGTTCGAATTGTTTCATGCTGATTGGTAAATTTACCATTTAAATGTTCTAATATAGTCAGAACCAAAGTATAAACGGCGTCTTCTCTATTTCTTACTAGAGCCATGCCTAGGTTATCAACACCTTCATTAGCCACTATTGCATTAATAATAAAAGCTTTCTCTTCTATACTTAGGTAGTTATCCCACCATCCTCGAAGTTGGCTAGTAAATCCTGCCACAATCATTTTGCAAATAGTTCTATCTATATTTTTAACACTTTTACAGATAGTGGAATACATAAGCATTCTATGAACCAGAATAGTAAGCTGTCTCTCAGTCAAGCCATCAAGATTTCATTCATAAATTTCGGAACCATTATAAGACGTATTAGTCTAATTCCAATCTTGTTCTTCTATTAAAACATCTTGAGGAGTAGGACGAGGATAATAATAAGTCTGCATGCTGGGTTTATTAGCATAGCTATTTTTTCTAGGATAACCTCTGAGTTTATTAAACTCTAATGAAACATCATTTTTATAATCAACAGTTGTTTCCATTTTATCCGAAAAATCTTTTGATAAATCAATTGGTTTTATATTTAAACCAGAAAACTTTTTATCAAGAAGTTCCTCCAAATCATTTAAAGATTTAAATTTGAAATCCTGAATCTCAGGAGGTCTTTGAACATGAGTTGTAGGAATATCAGGATCATTTTTTGTATTTGAAGAACTAGCAATATTCAAACTAGACATACCATTTTTTAAACCTTTTATCAAAATGGTTAACTCATCAAGTTTT